>BQNB010046590.1:26787-43606 GCA_026074375.1 Tanacetum coccineum
TTGTTCCGAATGCATATACATTTCCATTAATGTCTCGAGTACCTTTATCTTTTAAAGTAAGAGCTTGCAGTTTAAGCACTCTACATTTTTAGAAGGTCTCAAAGAATTACGTGGAGGTGTTGAAGGTCCTACAGAAGGAATTAGACTCGTGGAAAAGCCAAGAGAAGTGACCAGTAGATGGACTCGTTCCTCTTATTATAAAAAAAATTACATTCAAACTCGTTTTCCCGAGGCTGTTATTGAGTAAATAAAATAATTCTTAACAAGTAACTAAATTTTATATATATATATATATATATATATAATATATACTACACATATATAAAACATGTAATTGTTAACCTTTGATAAAGGACATGTATAGTATAGTTGACCACGGGTGTGAGGTTGATACGATTCTCATAAAACTACATCTCCTTTTCCACAACAACACGCAAAAGCTTCATGTTGCAACATCTCTATAATAACAGTGTGTGTATGTGCGTGCGTGCGTGTGTGTGTGTGTTGATGGTTAAGTAGTGATGATAAGAATGTGTTATGTGTTGGTGGTTGTGAGGATAAGATATGCTTTTATGATAAAGGTATGTGATGTTTCCCCGAGAACCTGTCCTCGGGAAACACTTAGTCATTTTGAGTAAAAGGATTTTGTGGTGGTGATTTTTCCCGCCAACACTTAGACTTTAGACAAGAGGTTGAGGCTAGGCTAAACGGTTATATATTTTTAGTATTTTTTTTATTTTAGTGGATGTAAGAAATGAAAAGAATGGCTCAACAGGTTAAACTATGGGTATCTAGCACTAAAGATGGGTACTATAAAAGGGATTTATCTAGGTGGTTAGCTAATCAGTATAATTAGCTAAATATGTTAAATGGATGGGCTAATTTGGTTTAAATCCTAAGTTGCCTCTTTATCATATAAAAATACCTATATCGCGCAAATGTGATCTTACTATGGTCTTGTAATGATTGTCAAGCACAAGTTCTAGAATCAATAAATCACTAGCACATTCATAAACATAGAAATCTAGAATAAAAGATGTATGCTTCATGAGGTGTCATTTTATACATTTTTTTGAGGTCATTTAACCTCCTAAATCATGCAAATATGTCAAGATTATGTGCTTAATCGTTTGTTTTTGTGTTTTTAGCACTTGGATGGCTTTTGGAGGAAATACACGCGACTGGGGCTCCATTGGAAAAGAAACGGACAAGACTACGACTCTACACCAAATCTCTTGAAGAATTTCCGTAGAGTGCCTGGAGACGGCTTCGCGATTGCTAACGACTACATCATATCTTACAAGCGACGGCGTCAGGATTTCCAAGACGGCGTCAGAATGTAACCCCCTCAAAAGAAACCCTAGAAGATTTGGCGGAGCAACGGCGTCAAAAAACATACGATGCCATCGCGGTCTATTTCATTTATATATAAACTCGTTTTAGGGTTTTTAAGTATGTAACTTTTCAAAACCGAACCCTAATATTAGGATATGATTATAGCTGCTCTTTAGGGCGTTTTTAGGGTGTCAAAACCCCTTTGTAACAGCCTTAATTACATGTTTTAATCAAGTGATATCTCTTATCTTTTATCATTCAATATGTCTATGTGTTGCATGATTGATTCTTGTTCTTCACTTCTTTTTACCTTCCTAAGCAAGATCCCTTTAGTATTTACTTATGATCGCATGAAACTTAGTTTTTAGATCCTTTTAATGTTGCTTTTTGTGATGGATATGCGCGTTAGGCTTTAGAAAACTATCCATATGATATTAATTTGGCATAGGCGTCTAGGGAAACACAAGTGTTTATAAAGGATACCCTTGGTAACAATCTTCATACTACCCTACCCCTAATATGGTTAATCCCTCTTAAGTGTTTTAAATGCATGTAATGTACTCTTAGGGGCCTTGTAATAGTCTTCATACTACATTACATATGCGTTGCCTTAAGGAAATATTACGTAGACGGCGGGTTCGTTGTAATTCGTTCATAACTTAAAAAATACTTACACAGATCATCACAAATGTGACAAAGCAACAGAATTAGGATAAGCAAACTAGGGAGTAGTGCATGATTAAGTAAATACGTTCGTTTATTATATAGTTATCACCAAAGTAGTTTAGAATTACTTTTAGTTTAATTACTTAAAACCAAACTAATCTCTCATACCAATGAATTTTACCTGCTTTTATACAAATATAAAATACAAAAAGAATCTTCTTCCAACCCCTTAGACCTTTGTTAAATTTTGTTTGAGCCTTCCCAACCTATACCCCTAGAGAATGATAGCAACCTCCCGAGTCTTGCCTTACTACACTTTGTAGAATATGGAAAATCTTATAATCAAGCACAAACATACATGAATTAGAGAAGATAGGAAGGAGAAAGAAGGTGGAGGTGTTTGGATAAACTTGAAAGGATTCTTGTATTTCACATTAGAAAACACACTCTTACACAGCCTTTCTATGTGTAGAGAGGGCTTTATATAGCCTTAGAGCCGAGCATGGGCCTTCTTATGGGCTTCCATAGGTCGGGCCTTGGACTATTACATCATTTACTCCAACTAACTAGCCTAACGAACTAACTATTACACGCTTGATATCATCTAACTATTACTAGGCTTGTGAGATCGACAATGATCGTCACTTCACTAAAAACTGAATTTCAAACAATCTCCCCTTAAGGGACGATCGTTGAGATCTCATAAATGATCAACTCTTTCTGAATTTCTAAAACTCTCCCCCTAAGGGGTGATCATAGAGATCTCTCTGTATGACTTTGATATTGGATCTTTGATGCTTCGTGTCTTGATCTTGAGTCTTGTTCGTGTAATAGATTGAGCTAGTTCCTCTTGTTCCAATCACGCTCTTGTGATCTTGATCTTGATTGTCTCTTTGTCTTTGTCTTTGTCTTTGGACTTTGCCTTTGAGATCTTTCATCGTTACTTGATCATCTTTGCAATACTTCGCTTTCTTGTGATCTTGTGACTTCGGACCAACATGCTCATACCTTTCTTTATAAGCTCCCATATCCATCTTTCTTGATATTATTTAACTTGAACACTTCGTGACTTTAAGGAAGACGTTGAGTATCAGAGTAGCAGAAGACTTTTGAAACATGTACTTGAGCTTTTATAATGTATTTATACTTGTTGGTCAAGTATGAGCATGTGGCTGTGAATCTGACTCGTCATGGAATAGATGCTGCCACCGTCAGGAAAACCTGCATGATTAGGTTAGTAATAAACAACATATATGGACGAAAGTATCTTTATCACTTTGTCAAATAAGGTTGCAATATTCATGGTTCCCCGTTATTCAGTATAAATGTTGTCAGTGATCAGGTAGAATTCAAAAGAATCTCTTTGACAGGGTTTCACGACTGTACTAGTCTTTCTCATTATCGGAGCGTCTCAAAGCGGACAACAAGGTATGAGTGAACCAGTGAGTTACTGTCTCACCGATTAAATCAAAAATTGATTTGAACATCAATCGATATGTCACTTGCTAAAGTGGTTTTGCAATACATCGAGAGTTTTTTGCATTTTAAAATTCATCAACCGTCAATTCATAGTCTGGACCGAATTGATATCCAGTGTCACAAGTTTGATCCATATAGGATCTCACAAGTCACCTACCGTAGAGCTTGTTTGATGTTGGCTCTGGAAGGATTTCCATCGACACTGTGAATACTTTAGTATCACTCTGATGTTCTAGAAATATCACAAGGATAATGCATAGGACTCTTAATATATTTATTGTTTTCACAATGTATGAATAACAAGTGTATTTTGAATTACTGCCCTAGTGAGATTTATGGATGATCTCTTTATGGCTCTAGACTCAATAAGTGCGTTTTGGTTTTAGTGATCGGAGGCTGGAGCTGACTGCCACCTTTTCAATATCAACTAACTCGAAGTGAGAAAGTCGATAGATAACATGTTTAATCTCCGTGAGAATTGAAACAAGATTATTTTGAGAGAACCTTGAGTGGTTGGGAAGGGTTATGCATTGCATCACTGGGTCCATGATGTATTCCAAATGGCATCTTTGTGATATCTGATAGATTATGTATTGACCCAGTTTCTTTTTAAGTAGTATGGAGGGCTTCTTTCTTTTCATCCTTTATCCATACATTTCTTTTTTATTTTTCAAACTCTTCAATGTTTACCAAGACGCCATTACTAGCACCTAGTTGTGATTGTTCTAGTGCTAACTCATGCCTTAGTCAACATTATTTTCCTTATTATTATTCAACTCCATCTTATCTAAGGACTTCTACTTCTATCTATTAGAATATCCTTAGGTAGATCCCTCCGATTCTAGTTGGATCATTGGACGTATACCTAACCCTTCCACCTTATGACTTCATTGCCTTCGTGAATTATTGGGTTGTTGGGTATAGAGATCGAAACCATAAAAACATTTGAAAAACATTCAAAGTGTTTGATATAAATCAAAACATTTAACACTTTGAATGTTTCTTTCTTTTGAAATGCTCCCGCTACACATGTGAATCAATATTCGAAATTGTTTCGCACATGTAGGAAAGAGTTATGCACTTAAGTCAAAGACGATCAAATTTTAATCCAATTTTCTCCCCCTCAAAAATAGCATACTATATGATGTTTTTTATATCAATGGAATAAAATGTCTATTTGAGAATTTTGAAAGCACATGGGAGAAAAATGGTTATTGCATGATTATAATTGGAACTTTTTCTCTTCTCTCGCCCTCAATTAATGAGGGATGGAGATAGTGTCGAGTACACAATTTTTGAAACATTTTGAATTTAATGAAAAATTCTTAAGAAAAAATATACTCGGACACTATATGTTAATGAACACATAAAGATTGTTAGGAGAAGATGTGTTCACCAACATCAAAACATTTGATCTGAATTTCTTTTTGAAATGACATTGAAGTACCTCTTTTTGAAATTCCACTAAATGTTTTGGAAACATAAAATTTGATTTCTATAAGATGTATCCAACAACATTTAAAAGATTTGGTTTTAGAAGCTCCCCCTCAAAAATTGATCCATGTATAAAAATGATACGACTTTTGAAAGTATCATGAGAAGGAGTGTTGAACACACAATTTTGAAAGATTTTGAAATATCTTTTGATAAATTCTTGAAAAATTGTGTTCAACGGTTTTGAAAAACAATGTTACTTGAGCTTAAAAACATTGAATGTCTTTGAATTGACGTTTTGTGTCAGCTCAAGTCCGAGAAGTATTTATCTTCTCGTTGTGAGGATAAATGTACATAAATGTACACTTTCCTTTCTTTAAATTCCGAGTTCTAAGTAGAAATACTTAGAAGTCAAAGTTTTGAGCAAACTTTTAATTTTTTTTTGAAAAGTATGCTTGAAAAACAAGAAGATTTCTCTTCTTTTAAAGGTAAAGCACATTGAAGCGTACACTTTCCTTTTATTTGAAAATTGAGTTGTGCACTGAAATGTACACAAGTCATTTTGATGAGCAAATTTTTGAAAGATTTTGAAAACCTTTTGAAAAAATTTGAATAATTTTGCTCGGAAAACAAGAAGATTTCTCTTCTTTTCTTAAGATAAGTGCACTGACACATCCACTTTATTTTTTTTGAAAACACGGGTTTCGTACTAAAGTATACGAAAGCCATTGACTTAAGCTACAAAACTTTGAATGTTTTGATTAAATAGCTCAAGACCGAAAATATTTCTCTTTTCGTTGTTAAGAAAAAATACATTGAAGCGTATATTTTCCTTTTATTTGAAGCACCGGTGTTGTCCTAAATTAGCCAACAGCCATTTTGACAACAGATTAGACCAAAACCTTTGGAACCCATTTAAGCACGGTGCCAACGGGTTTACCAAATTTTGAAAACCATTTGAATGTTGTGTCAATTTTATGCAAAGAAGTTAAATTCCAACGTGGAATAGAAATCGATGTTTCATTTTGAAATAATTCTCGAGGATCAACGAAGATTTAAATTTTCTTTTGGTTTTCCATTGATTATGTAAACTTTGATTTTCTTGTGGAGTTTTAAATCTTGATGAAGAAGAAGATTTCCATTTGTTGTTGAACTTATGTGTTTCATTTTGAAAATTCTTTTTTTGAGATGAATGGGAATCTTTCACTATTTGAAATAATCACAGAAGAGTCATTCTTGTTTTGCAACGAAAGCATTTTTAATTTTGAGTACTCGAAAGGTTCTGAATAACTTTGCTTTGCTCTCTAAACTTGCCTTATCGGTGTAGAACAAGATTTTAAAGTTTCAAAAACATGCTTTTTCTTACTTGAATCAACTGATTTAAAGGCTTTTTGAGAAGTCGGTGTTTCAAAACTTGATGTTTCTTAGAGAATTTCCTATCTTTTTGCGATGAGTATGTTGTAAACTGAGAGACCTTTTTATGAAATGAGTTTGAAGATTCACCCGTGTAAATCTTCTTTGAAACACTTACTTTTGGTGTTGAAGAGTTTTTGAAACACTTACTTTTGGTGTTGAAGAGTTTGAAATTGGATATTTCCCTTTATCCCGGTTTAAAGCATCAAACATTGCTTTTAGGGCATTGTATGATGTTCTCAACTCGCTATATTCATTTTGATTTGAAATAAGATCTTGTGATGCCAACTTTGATTCGAGAGAAGCAATTTGTTTCAAAAACTAATCTTTTTCGGCGTTAGAATCTTGAATCTTACGATCCAATTGACGTTCAAGGAAAACTTTTGTCTTTTCAAGTTTTTCAAAGTAAGTTTCAAACTTGTCTGTTTTCTTTGAAAAATCAACTTTGTCATCCTCAAAATCTTTTGTTTGTTGAGCTAAAGTCATTTGAGCTCCTTAATCTTTGTTTCAAACCTTGATGATTCATTTCCGAGAATAATCTTTTTCTCCCCCGATTCTGATTCATTTGAGGGATCAGATCATACAAAGATTTTTGAAGGAAGTCCTTTGAGATTCGAGAGTCAAACTTTTTCTTTTTCATGGATTTAATCTTTTGAAAAACTTTATCAAACTTTTTATCTACAAATTCTAATAACTGAGACTTTAAATTTTCTGCTTCATTTTGAGAAACGTTTGAACTTTGTGTCTGAACTCGTGACTTTTTGATTGAATCAAATAATTTTTTGTAAACCAACTTTAAATGTTCATTCTCTTTAATTAATGAGGCCACTTTATGTTCCAACTCAATGTTTTGAGTTTCAATTTCATCAGAATCAAACTTAAGTTTGACATCATCACATGGATTAGTTTCAACCCTTGTACTTTGAATTGTCTCAAACAAATCATTATAATTCTGTTTCAAATGAGCATTTTTGATTTGTAATGATGCCACAAAATTATCATTTTTAGTTTGCATTGTTTTCAAAGAATTGTTTTCTTGAATCTTATGTTGAAGAGCAATTTCAAAAGCAATACTTTGTGCCTCCAGCTTTGAAAAATCATTTTGAAGCTGGGTAATGGTCTTTTTGAGACAACAGTTTTTATTTTCCAAGGCAGAATTTTATTCAAACATCTCTTTCTCATACACATGGCTATATGACTCTGATTTGACTGACTCGAACTGGGTTTTGAAATATTCTTGCTCAATGTCCAAAATTAAACACGCTTCATCAAACTCGTATTCTAGAGACATGACGTACTTTAAATCATCTTTCATTTCTTTGAGAAGACTCTTTTCAAAGCAGTTTAGTTGAAGATTGACGTTTTTAACTAATGGTTCAAAATCTTTCGACAATCAATTTCTGACTCTGTCATTGATACTTTGTTTAAAAATCATTCTTAACAAGTCATCTCGATTATGTTCTAATTTTGAAAACATTTTTTTCAAACTTGAGCTTTTCCTGCTTGACATAACAAAAGTATATCATTGGAAGACTGTTTCAAAGTTTTGGATCATAATGTCTCAGTTGAACTTGTTCCAAATGTTCTTTCAAATTAACATTTCTTCTTTTTAAAAGGAAATTTTGGTGGTTCTTCAAATTGAGTCTCAGCATATACGAAACCATGATATGAAAGTGGGGATTTTCTTTGTTTTACTTTTAAACGTTTTTCAGCTTCACATTTTAATTCCTCTTCAGAAATGATCTTATGATCAGAAAGCTCATCTTTTCCCATTTCGTCAACGTTATATAACTTCTTGGATTTGTTTAATACACTTGGATTCACATTATCATTTTGGTTCTCAAAGTCAACGCCTTGTTTTCCCGTATTAACATTGTCTTCTTTTGGAAGCAACATTCGAAGAGTCTAATCAGTTTGTCCCGCTTTTCGAAGCCTGTTATCAAAATCATTTATTTGTTTCAAAAACTCTTGATTTTTCTTTTCAAGTTCATTTTTCCTATTTAAAAGCGGTTGGACATACTCATCATACTTTTCATTTTCCTTGGCGAATGTCTTATCTTTTTCACAAGCTTGAGATTTAAGGTATGAAATTTCATCATTTAAAAGCTTAATCTTTTTGCAGTATTAAGATACAATTGTCTTATCTTTTGTAAAATATTTTTCTTTTTCCTTGTATCTCTTAAGCTCGTTTGTTAATAAGCCATTCGCTTGTTGGGCTTCGTGATTAACCTTATTACATTTTTCTACATCACATTTGAGGTTATTGATCAAGGAAGCATAGAAAGCACGTTGTTGCTCATAATCTACATAATCATATTCTTCCTTTTCTCTATCCGGATCCATATTTGGTATATCAGAAATAATATTACTATTATTCTCATTCACCACATATGTGTCTGGAATAGATTCAGCTTGAACATGATTTTGTATCCCATGAACCATCATATTTTCAAACATCTTTTCAAACATATCATGAGATACCTCATATACTGTGTCACTGTCATAAGAAGGTCTAATATCAGCATTTTCAATTTCAGAAGCAGTAATATATACTAGCAACTTTTTGGCATCTGCATCATTCCCTGAACTGTTGCTCTCATAGTCAAAACTTATGTTTTCATTCTCAGATCTGCTGAATATAGTTTCTGAACTGCTACTTTCATCTAGTTGTTTTGACGATGTAACAGAGTCATCAGTGCTTTCCTTAGCAACCAAACTATTATGCATTTATATACCCTCATTGACCAAACAAGCTTCCATTATAGCACCCTCAGTGACCAAAATCTCTTGCTTCTGCATCTTACTTTCTTGTGGCCATTTTTCAATCTCCTCTATTGCTTGAAACTCTTTCACTTTCACCCGTAATTCACCGTATTTAAGTACTCTTTCATCAATAAGCTTGTCAAGTTCTTCCAAATACCGGAGTAAGATACGTTTGTAAGTTTCAGGTTCCCAGCTCGTATTATCTTTGAAGTGTTCTTGCCAGCTTTTATTTTGAAAATATGAAGCTTTTACCTTTTTCAAATCAAAGAATTCCTTGAGCTGTGCTCTAAGTACTTTAAGACAGGATTTTGGATTTGATGAGTGAAGAATCTGTCTTTCAAGTTTCCATTGGAGTTGATTCAAATTGTAGAGTATCTTCACGCTTAAAGTCTCATATTACTTCTTGGAAGAGTATTCGAAATGCAGTTTGATATAGTCTCACGATGCTACCCACTAAAAGCCTTTTATTCTGAAGAAATTCAAGGTGTGTCTTGAGCTTTGTAAACCATTCCAAGCCTTTTTGATGTAGTTCTCTCTCTTCCAGTTGCATCTGTTGCAATTCTTTCTCTTCTGAGTTTTCCGATGTGTGAACTTGATTTGTGGATCTTTTCGATGATTAAAAAGTGTTGTGTGGTTCGAACAGTTATCACACGATTTCCCCTCCAAATATTTATTTTGCTAAAATTTGAAATTCTCTTTAGAATCCAATTCTAAATGTAGGAAAAAATTTTGAAACTTTAAAATATTGCCGTCAATCTTTTAACGTAAATTTTTTAATTCCCTCCCAAAATTTTGAATTTTAGCCCAAAATTTTCACTGTTATACGAAAATTTGAATTTGACGTAAAAATATGCCGTCAATGTAACACCCCCAAAATACGATACGCATCGGAATACAACATTTGGGGTGCTACTTCATAATACATGCACACAAGTCCCAGTAAAAGTTCAAAAGGTACGTTTATAAATCAAAATTTATTTTATTTGTATGAAGAACATCAGAGTTACAAGGTCCCGTATTAACTTAAAAACTTTGTTTCAAAATTCATGATACGACTTCTTTTCCAAAACATCCTTTTGTTTAAATAAGCAAAACATTTCACCGAGACACAGTCCTTGCTATCCGTGTTCCATTCCATCAAAGCCATCAACAGCATCTATACCTGAGATACATGCTTAAAAACGTCAATGAAACGTTGAGTGAATTCATAGAGTTTATAAACAACAATCAGAATGCAATATTTGGTTCCATAAAACACGTACGACATGCTAGCTAAGCAAGTCACATAACATTTCCATCTTGTATGAGCCCGTGTACCGAACCTTAACACATTTATCATTATAGATAAAATACGTGACCGGGTAGTATGCCACCACCCCTTTCTCAATACAAAATGTCCGTTACAGGGTGTTCACCAATGGATTCATACCCCAGACAGGGTTGTCAAACCCAATAGATCTATTTAATGCATTCAGCGCTTACCTCCTCGGTAATTAACGAGTACACAGTCAAGGGCATAAACTCATAGCATGGAATCATATCACGTATCAAAACACATTGCGTTCACTTTTCAAAACAAACAACAACAAGTACACATCACGTTACTTGTGTTCCATTTTTCAAAACAAGCATGTATCCCCCTCGCGGGTTTTAAAGCATTTAAAACAGTTCAAAAGCGAGGCTATGAACTCACCTTGATCTAAGCCGAAGATCAAAATAATCGAAACAATCCAAAGACGTCTCAACAACGAACTCAACTGCGACCTATAATTAATGTCGCCCGATTACTTTACAATAAAGTACGATCGAATAGTGCGTGCATCGCAACTATAAAACTTTATAAATATACATACACATGTGATGAGAAATCCACTTGCGCGTCCTATATCCTAAACTCCACATAATTGAGTTATGATCATTCTTTTTCTTACACGTTTCAACACTTTATCGAAAACTTTCTATTTTTGGGAACTTTCTATTTTTAGAAAGTTGCTATTTTCGGAAAGTTACCATTTTTAGTAAGTCCCGTCATCTAATTATATTTATAATAATATTCATTTATCTCGTCGCACATTCGACGTTCCAATTGATTATCATTTACTCGTATCGGGATTATGTCTCGTACGTTTACCAAAAGTTACTACTTTTAGAATCGTCTTCGTTCGTAAAAATAGTTAAGTCTAAAATGTCATACTCGTAATAATAATAGCGTTTATTATTTTATAAACACCCAACAAGACTCATATCAACCCGTTGACTTTCAAAAGTCAACATTGGACTTTATTTGACTTTGACTTTATGTACATATATATTGTCTAGATCTGACCCGCTCAAAACGACCCATTATATCACATTTTCATGACTCGGACTCTAAGGGGGTGTTTGGTTCGCCGTAATTGGACGTAATGTGATGTAATTGTAATTTGAATTACATCACAATCTTGTTTGGTTGGCAGAAAGGTTATAATTGTAATTCGGATTACATTACGTAGGTTGTTTGGTTTGCGTTGTAATTGTAATTTAGTCATTACAATTACATTAAGAGAGGGAATTCAGATTACATAGGATGTTGGATGGAAAGTTTTGAATTACGTTGTAATTCAGTATTTTATACTTTAAATCATCAGTATTTATTATTATTATTATTATTATTATTATTATTATTATTATTATTATTTTTATTATTATATAAATATTAAAATAATAATAATAATGTTTATTATTATTATTATTATTATAACTATTATTTATTAATATTAATTTATTTTTATTATTATTATTTATTTATATTATTATCAATATTATTATTTATTAATATTATTATTTATTATTTTATTATTTTATTATTATTATGTGTTATTTTATTAATTTTTTTATATTAATTATTATTAATATTACTATTTATTATTATTATTATTATTATTATTTTAATTATTATTATATTAATTTTTTTAGTTTTGGTAAAAAAAACTGAATTACATTACGTTGCGAGTCAACCAAATACATCCACAGATTTTATAAATTACATTTACAATACATTCCAATTACAACACATTCCAATTCATTGAATTACAATTACATCAAATTACAATTACTTTTGAATATTATAATTCCTTCAAAAACATTTTGTGAACCAAACGGCCCCTAAAGATATTTTATGTAAAACGACGTTCCAGACAAATTTTTTGTTTTGCTCGAGACCTGAAACTCAAAGGAAAATGACTAAAATTCCCCTGCAAGTTTCTGCAGAAACTTATTATATTTTTAATTAAAGTGCAGAATTTGACTTTCAGTTTTGACCTGTTATTACGCGATTTTAAAACTAACAAGCCTCGCGGCAAGGTAAAACGATATTCCGAGCAACTTTCGTGTTTCGCTGGAAGGCCGAAACGGACCCGAAAGTGCTCAAATTGGACGTTTAAAATTCTGTCAGCAACTAGTACAATTCACAAAACACTTTATTTTCTACTTAAAGTGTATATCTCGATTTCGCTCTAGATTCTTCGTTATTAGGAGTTAGAAGTTCTATTTTATATCAAAACGATCGTCAAAGAAAGCTTTATCATATTTTTTAATCAAAAATCAGATTTCTAAAAATCTCGATGAACCGTCTTTCGCGCCAAAGTTTCTGCCCAAATCTATGAGCCAGAAACGTTCCAAAATCCATTTTTAACCCAAAAATTCATTCACGGCACATCTAAAATAGCCTATAATCAATATTTAACTCGCTCAATCAATCAATCAATAACAAAATCTAACTAGACAACGCAAGATCTCATGGATTTCATCACATGCATCAACCGAAAACGAATCGAATCACAAAAATAATTATTAAACTAGCATGTAAAATACTTACAATGCTATATATAGCAAGATCAGACTCGATCAAGACTCGACTCGTCCCTTTTGCTCCTTTTGGCCGCGACCTTCGGACCCAAATCCAAACCAAAACTAAATCAAATCCAACTATACCAAATCAACCCAAATCAAACCAAACTAATCTTGATTAATAACCAATCAACAAAACACACCCTTGTGTGTCTCTTCCTTGGTTCGAACCAACGACCGAAACCACAACCCCTCAAGTTTTCAAATTAATCTCCCTCCAATCTTCTTTCTTCACTTTCCCCACTAATCTAATTATCCTTAATCAAATCAAATCCCACTTATTTTAACAAAACCCAAACCATGCATAAACCTTAATGCATGTTTATTTTTCTTTCATGGATGATCAAGATATCATCATCTAAACAATATTTGATTGCTAGAAAAATCAAAACACCAAGGGTGTTTGCTTTGTGTGTTCGTCCAAACCCAAAATAAAGGAGGGAAGGAGAAAATAAATTTCAACTTGATTCTTGATTAACCTAACTATTTTTTAGTGATGTTTAAGTGGATTTCAATAATCAAAACTTGAAAATGACTTTTGTATATGTGTGTGTATATGTGGCTGGATAGGGAGAGCAAAACAAAGGAAGAAGAAAACAAAGTTTGGAACTATGAGTTTACTTGTGAATATATAGGAGTTTAAACCATCTTGGAAGCAACCAAAACTCGTAATCATTTCTTGGCATGGGTTTGGAGTGTGTGTGTTACCCTATAACCGGCTACAAGGGCTAGGGGGAGGGCTCATCATGCATTTTTTTTAATTTTGATTACTTGTATTTTTCCTTGTAAACATTTAATTAAAATTAATACTTGTACACAATTAAATAAAATGTGAACACTAGACGCGAGCTTTGGCCAAGGTCAAGAAACAAGGACGACATTCGTAAAAATAATAATTTACGATCTTAAGAAAAATAACGAGACGCGTCGTAAATTTTTACGATGCTTAAAATGGTTAACTGTCGCGCAGTCTAACATCGAATCGCGAAACGACTAAAAATAAAAATTTCTAAATTATGTTCGTAAAATAATACGAAAACAATTATTCTCGACAATTAAAATTTTTAATGTCGACGTTCGTTCATATGAACTTATAAAATAATAATTATAACGTCGAATTTGCGTTCGTCATACGCGTCGTAAAACTTGGGTTGTTACAGTCAATTTTTTTTACTTGAGATTAAATCGCGTGTAATGTTTTGCACAAATTATCATGTGTAATATTTCGCACCCTTATGTTCTGTGTAATGTTTCGCACCCTTATATTATGTGTAATGTTTCGCACCCTTATGTTCTATGTAATGTTTAGCACGAATATGACCTGTAATGTTTCACACGATTGTTCCTTTTGTAATGTTTCGCACAACTGTGAAAAAATAGACAGAGTTTTGTTTCGCACAACTGACTTATTCCGCACACTTGTTATATAACCTGTTTCACACAAATATTACATAACATATATCGCACACCTGTTACACAAACATATCTCGAACCATTCATCCAAAACACATTTCGCACAAAACGTTACAACGAAACAAAACTTAAAAATCACCTAAAAACCAAACTTTTTGACGTTATTCCTTGATTCTTTTTGCAAAACTAAGTATTACTAGGCAATATCTATCATAAAAATATAAACTTTAACGTTTTTACAAAAAAAAATTAAGATTAAGATTTTCTAAATATGCCTAAAAACGTAAAAAAAATTAAGATTTTTGCAAGATAGATTTCACACAAACGCACTAAAAACACTAGATATGGTTTTAGGATAAAAAGATACTAGCTTTTTGTCAAAATAAGCACATAAGCAAAATAAGTTGAATCTATTAAAGCATAGAAAGCCACGAAATAAGCAAACCAAAAACCACACACTAACACTAAAGATCCCAAGATAAAACCATGACGAATGATACCAATTGTAGAATATGTAAAATTACACAAATAAGCACACACGAATATAGTAGAATAGAAGAGATGAGGAAGAAAGATGGTGGAGAGTGTTTGGATAACCTTTCTATTTCACATTAGAAAATACACTCTCACACATCCTCTCTATGTGTAAAGAAGGCATTATATAGCCTTGGAGCCGGCCATGGGCCTTCTTATGGGCTTCCATGGGCCGGGCCTTAGACTATTACATCATTTAGTCTAACTAACAAGCCTAACGAACTAACTATTACACTCTTAATATCATCTAACTATTACAAGGCTTGTGAGATCGATAATGATCGTCACTTCACTAAAAACTAAATTTCTAACAATGGCATTGATCTGTGGCTTCAAATCTAAATTTTCTATGATCATGTCTCTTTTCACCTTAAGTGCGATATCGACCGCGCCGCTGGCGGTAAACTCATCGATAAGAACACTGAAGAATCTTGGGAAATCATTGAGAACCTCGCTCTCAATGATCATGAGGGCTGGAATGATTCAAAATACTTTGTCAAACCGGTCAAGGCAATCTCTACATCTTAAAAATACATCAAAAATGCCTGACCGCTGACTTCTTGAGCTTGAATACCAAATTAAATTCTTGTTGAAAAAACCACAACCAGCACCTAGAACAAGCTAAATGCACGTTCCTCAAGCGTACGGCAAAGCAATCTCCTCAAACCCGCATCCACCAAACATCAATGAACCCAAGGAAAAATACCTTCACTTTCTGTGAACCCAAGGAAGAAGCCCTCAACCGCACATTGGAAACTAGTTTCGAAGCTCGAGTACGAGACTACATGGCAGCACACACGGAAAGAATAGAGAGGTTCGAAAATGCTATCTTCAAACAACGAGAAGAAATCAACGACATGATGGCAAAGATGTTTGGACTTCTTAAAGAACTCACAACAAGTAGATCTCCGGAAAAAATACTAGTTAGAGAGGAAGCTAGACACCACATCAATAAGCACATAAATTCCATCTCCCTTATTAGAATGGAGGAAGAAAAGAGTGTCAGAAACAACGAGCTGGATGGTGAGAACATTGTTAAGCCTAACAAATCAAATGTGACTGAAACTCTAGAGGAAGTTGATGGGAATGATGAAGTTAAAAACAGGACTAACAATGAGCCAGTCAGAAGTGTAAAGGAAAAGCTCACAAGAATTAAAGGAGAAGAGCTAGTGGAAGTGCCCAGTTCCTGCCCCGTAGGATATTACCTGAAACATAAAATCAATGAGAAATTGATCAACGACCTCGTTAATAATCAAAGGTTTAATGACTCCCTATTAGCAACACGAGTAGGTAAGATGAAACGTATGACTTACAATTTGTTACCCCGAGGACCAATGCATGCCGCAATCCTAAAGAAAAAGGTAATAAAAAGGAGGACATTAGGGGTAATTTTGAAATACCATGTAACGTTGGAGGGTTAAAAGACATGGATGCCTTAGTCGACCAAGGATCTAACGTAAATGTCATACCTCATTCCACCTATAATAGGTTAACCAACGAAAGACCTGCAGAGACAGACATCAAACTTTCCCTAGCTAGCCATTCGTATATCTATCCCTTAGGAATAGCCAAGGATGTATTAGTTGAAGTAGCTGGTTATGTGTACCCCGTGGATTTCCTGATTTTAGATATAAAGGAAGACGAGAAAAGGCCCTTCATCTTAGGAACACAATTCTTGACCACAACCAGGGCCGTGATTAAGTTTGACAAAGGGACAATAACTTTGAGATATGGTAAGAATAAGATAAGTTTCCATAAAATACCTAAACCCCTTTTGTAGAATCAAGAAAGGAACTAAGAATAACATAGAGCCCATGATCCGCTCAAACTATACCTTAAAATATATATAATATAATAAAATATAAAATATATAGTAAGAATGGTCTATAAGCAG
>BQNB010046591.1:5113-43605 GCA_026074375.1 Tanacetum coccineum
TTGTTGGGATCTGAGATTTGATGATTACAAAACTACATATGCTTATATGAAGATAAATGAAACAAGAAGGACTTAATATGATATGTTGGACTTTGACTAAAACATTAATGATGATTGGAAGTTACAAAATCAACATTATGATATATAAATGTGTTTTAATGATAATTAATGTCATAATGATAATTAATGTCATTAATGTGTTTTATTATAATTCCTTTGTAACGTCTTATGGTCTCTATTATATAAAGAGACATAGACTCATAGGTTTTACATCCATCCATAGAAAACATCGACTGATGAGAGTCGAATAGTAAAGGTGTGTGTGTGTGTGTACACAAAGTTAGTTAGTTAGTTAGTACACCATAATTAGTTGGTGTAGCCCCAAGTTATAGTTGGGGTAATAGGGAAACGTTCAATGAAGAAAACCTTGTTTGATAATATTACTTTCTTATTATTCCGCTGCGTGATTCAATATTATCTATAAAACTGATCCTAGATGAGCTTAAATCGATCTTACAAAGGTCATATATGAAAATCCCTATTCAAGCCTTTTTAACAACTTTAGTTAAAACGCTCTCCATTTCTCTTCGACGAAAACATTCTTTTTCTTCGACAAAATCATTATTTCTCTTTGACGAAACATTCTTTCTCTTCTACGAAAACGTTCTTTCTTTTTGACGAAAACATTCTTTCTCTTTAATGAAACATTCTTTCTCATCGACAAAAACACTCTTTGTCTTTCGATCACACCTCTTTCTTCTCACTCAACCACGCCTCTTCAACCATAAAGATGGCTAATATCTTTCCTTCACTATTTTCGCTACCACCTTTAAGACAACCGTATACCTCGTCGTGTGATTATTCTATGAACATTCTTAATGCTAAGGAAGAGCTACATAACTTTTTGAGTATAGTTTATCGTACGCTAACCACCATCCGTCTTGACATTGTCAAGCTCGCCGTCTCTATCTTTGTTTGTTTTCTTCTTTATTATTATTATTATTATTATTATTATTATTATTATTATTATTATTATTTTCACGTACGAAACATACCGAAGATACGTCACCATTTCCTTCGGGACTATGTCCAAAAGGAAACATCTCCATTCGAAAAGGTTGCGTCTGAAGATAACAATGTCGACATTCTTTCTTTACCCCTCAACCGCGAATCGTTAAATTATATTCGTCTAGGTTTAGGAATGATGGAACACATTTCGTAAATCGGTCTCTTCTTTTCTTCTAAGTCTCGATTCTAGTTTATGTTCTATTCTGTGTCATGACAACCTAATTACTTCATCCGAAGTATTTTAAGGATTTTTAATTAGCGAAATGCAAATTAAAATGTCACTCTGTTCGAAAAATTTCGTCAACAACATCTCTGCTGGTGGCGGTCCCCATAAACCAGGCGGCCCCCTGATCAAAACAGGCGGCCCCCATATATATATGGGACCGCCGGCAGCAGGCTTGAGATATCTGTCATTTCTTTTCAAATCATTAAACGAACACCCCCTCTCTCTTCTGCTACAAGCTGACGTCTACTTTACACCCAAATCTATGCCCAACATCTCTCTAAAGATTAATGGGTCATTCTCTTATCTCAATTCCCATAAGCATTGTTGCTTATGTTGTCAAGAGAATTTCATAATGAAATGTGTCTCATTCTCCAACACATTCCTTACAATCGATATACCTACAATCTATCATTACACAATAAATTCCCTCACATACAAATCTTGCTCCTCACATCTCGTAAACGTCTTTTCTCACCTCAAATGGTCTTTTCACTTCTAAACGGTTCCTCTCTTTCTTAATAGTCTTATCACTTCTGATAGTCGTCTCACTTCTAATAGTCTTTTTACTTCCGACGTTTCTTCTCACTTCTAAACGTTCCTTTTCACTTTTAATAAGTCTTATCTTCTCTAACGTTTCCTCTCACGTCTAAACGTTTCTTCTCTTTTAATAGTCCTGTTACTATTAAAATTCCTCTTATATCTCTCCTAACTTAATTATTTCATCCGAAATATTTAAGTAATTTGCTAAATGAAAATGTCACTCCTTCACTGAACTTTCCACTTTCTAGAAAGTGAAGAACATAAAGAAGATATTCAATATTTAAGTCTTATTGAGTCACCACATTGTTGAGTCTCTTATTATTCTTCCACCATGAAAGAACTACCACCTCATTTTACATACCCACCTTTGTTCCTCAACATTATCAACCAACAAAACACTAAACAAACCTTTGAATTCCCAATCATCCACCTTTGTCTTGATAGGATCACATGCACATCAATTGTTAGTGCAAATGATATATCAATCTTTTTTCTATCAACCTCTCGTCAACACGTTCCTTCTTTAGTCTCGCTCATCCTTTCTCACTTTTCAGCTCTATGAAATCATTTTCATTAACATTCAAGAGCACATCGTCTCCATCATCATCTTATTTTTCTTTTTATCTCTTTTAAGTATATATTTTGACATATTTCACCAAGACATTAAGTGTCATTCGTCTACCTTTAAAAAGGGTCATTATCATAATATTTTTGTGTCAATCAATCTGAAAATGATACTCGAAAACGTCAACAATAATGTTGGTGAGCTCGTAGGTTTGACCTTAAACCCAAAAGCTGTGCCAATATTTCAACGGTGGACAATAGTGCTATATGACAGTGAATATTTATGCATACACTCCAAGACATAGCACCACAGCTAGTCAATCACAATAATCCAAGACATAGCACCACAGCTAGTCAATCACAATAATCCAAGACATAGCACCACAGCTAGTCAATCACAATAATCCAAGACATAGCACCACAGCTAGTCAATCACAATATGTCACTTACGCACCTAAAGGGCCTACCAGCTGGAGCACTATATTAGGGCAGGACCTCACACAACCTGGGTAGGCGTACCCATCCGCTCCCTTAATCACAATCACTGGGTAGGCGTACCCATCCGATCCAAACACTTAATATTCACATAGCAGTCATAAGCACATAACTTGTCCAAAAACAAAACCACATTTCGCACAGTTCAATTCAAAACATTTCAAACACATTTGAGTATCACTTTCCCCTAACGGAAAACCAGTAAAAATGGGTTCGGAGAACTTCACCTCAAGCAACTCTTTAGCTACCCAATCTCAATCACACAAGCAAATGCAACGACGCCCGCACACGACCTAGTCCTAAATTAATATCCCAATTCAATCATCCAATTCTAAAACAATCTTCACGTTTGATGCATAGTGTTTTAGACGCGTTGTACAATTACCCAAAACAGTTTAGTGGTGTGATGGTTGACTACTTAACTACACAATCGTATTAATCTCATTCCCCGATAATACATACTTATACTATTTAGAGAAAATAGATAAGTAATATTAATAAATATTTATAATTAATGATTATAAATATATCTTGACAAGTCTATTCGGTAAACCTTAGACACTTCAAAATAATCATTACACGGCTGAAAATGAAACGTTTACTCATAATAAACACATTAGAGAAGTTTCGAGAAAAATCATATTTTTTGTCTTTTGGTGAATTTATTAAATAAAAAAAAGAATTAAAAAATATTTTATTATTTAATATCAAAAATTATGTTTTTAAGAAAGTTTCTAAGTATAAACTTTTTACGAAATTTCGACATGACCCGTACGTTTATACAACGTTTTCCAAGGTTTCAAACCTTATTTTCATCAATTTTCACAAATTCGACACTTTTCGACAAAATCCCAAAATCTTAATCTTTAACGTTTTCTAAAACGTTTTTCCTAAAATATCGTTCAATATCACTTCGTAAATACATTTCCACTTTCAAAAGTCCGCCAAAATTCTCATAACTACTAAATATCGCTTATTGGGCCTTAAGGCCCAACAAGGGTCCATTAGGACATTTATAAGTCCAAAATACAATTTAAGTCCAAAACCAAGGTCCATTTACATATATAAGTATATACTTATATGTAAAAATAATCCGGACCACAATAAGCCCTCCCATTAAGCCGCGACTCAAATAGACTTATTGGGCCGTGAGTCCATAACCTCCATACTACGTATATTAAGCTTGAAAATAAGCTATAAAGCTACTTATCGCATTTGGTTACTACCATAAGCCTCAAAAATAGTCCACAACATACGCCATAACACAAAAATAATCAAAATCACTTCCCTAGTAATTTTGAGAAACCACACGTGGCATATAAGCCCAAATAAGCCAAGAAATAGCTTAAAAATAAGCCCGAATAAGCTATACAAGCTACTATAAAAAATAATCATTCTAGCATCATATATTATTCAACCATCACGACCACAACATCAAAACTACAAAAACCCCCTTTTTCCTTTTTACTATTCACGAACCAAACGCACCTTTTTATTCATTTCGCTTCTAAAAATTGATTTTCACAACGATCAACTTGTACAACTAACATCTATGCATCAAAATAAACCCAAAAGGACAAACGAAATTTAAATTTGAAAACTTACAAGAAAATCTTCAAATTTGTAGATTTCGACACGAACCGGACAACCCAAACGTTGTTTAAATGAATAACCAAACACTAGAATCAACCCCAAATATTTATGTCTTCATGTTTTCTTGATCAAAGTTGGAAAAATATGGTGGTTTGTGGTGGTATAGGGGCGGACGACTCACACACACACACAAGTGTGTGTTTTATTTTTGAAATGAAAATGGAATAGATAGAAATGAGCTAGTGGAAGGAATATATGTGTACAAATGCAAGACAACCATCCTAAAAACTAGCCACCTTGTTCCCTCTTGACCATTTGACCGGCCATGGGATCCTATGGGTCTCGGGTCTTTCTTTTCGTGTCGAAATCACTTAAAAGCTCGTAAAACTCAATCGTAAAATTTACCCCAAAGTTAAAAAGCATTTTTATTCACTTTAAAAATACTTTTCCATTAACCTAGAGTATTCACACGACATATTTTCACTTTACACCCTTCAAAACTCAATCTGGACATTAACGGACGTGTCAGACTCGTTTTTCGGCATTTCTCAACATTCACGGGTCTAACCACCCGGAATACACATAACACAATAATACCTTCCAAAAGGGATTATTAAACACAATAAACCACAATTCGTCACATATCTCATAAAATCACCACCGTCAACACGGTACAAAATCTGAATAAACTGACAAAAGTCAAATAGTCAAAGGACTATTAACGAAATATTCAGAACACAAAAAGGGCAAAGGTTATAAAAGAACCACCTCATTTCACATCCCACCTTTGTTCCTCAACATTGTCAACCAACAAAACACCAAACAAACCTTTGAATTCCCAATCATCCACTTTTGTCTCGATAGGATCATATGCACATCAATTGTTAGTGCAAATGATATATCAATCTTTTCTATCAACCTCTCGTCAACACGTTCCTTCTTTAGTATCACTCATCCTTTCCCACTTTTTGGCTCTATGGAATCATTTTCATTCACATCCAAGAGCACATCGTCTCCATCCTCGTCTTATTTTTCTTTTTATTCTTTGAAAGTATATATATATATATATATATATATATATATATATATATATATATATATATATATATATATATTTGACATATTTTGCCAAGATATTAAGTGTCATTCGTCTACTTTTAAAAAGTCATTCTCATAATATTTTTGTGTCAATCAATAAACGAATCCAATTCTCGTTTATCAAAAGTCGATCTAATCTTTCTCCGTAAACATACGTCTTGAGTCTTTTAATTATATCATTTAGATTGTTGTTTTTTTAAATAATGATTGCATGTGTCTAGCTTCTAACTTTCTTTCAAAAGTGTCATACTTTAGAATAATAAAACCTAGAAGTGCATGTCTAGTTCCCCGCTAATGTTTTGCTATATGTATATGTGCACTTGTCTACTAACTTTGTTTTGTAGCACAACAATATCTTGATTCCTTGGTGCCCCAAACAAGGGGGAGCATACACCGAGGGGGAGCACTTGCAAGCGTTTTGCTCATTTAAATTGCATCGAACTTCTTGAGCATCGATGGTAATTTATTTGATCCATGGATCCGTTAGAGTCAATATACAAGGAATGTAATTATCATAGGGATGCAATAAGCAAGGGGGAGCTAGGAGTTATGTGGTTTAATAGCATGGATTTAGTTTAACCATGATGATAGAAGACTTCACTAGGATGATGCAAGCTCACCTTTATAGGAAGATAGGATTGGGGATTGTCAAATACGATGAAGGGTTTATTCATACTCCAAATACTTCACCTCCTCCACTTCAAAATCACCCTAAACCTTAAGGTCATCCTCTCATACCTTCAACTTATATATTTGAAGTACCTACTTTCTTTTCATGCATTCTTCTCATCTATCATGACATCCTCTAAATTATCCAATAAACACAAAATCACCTCAACCGTATTTCTCATGTTGTGTGATGATAGAAGACTTCACTGGGATGATGCAAGCTCACCTTTATAGGAAGATAGGATTGGGGATTGTCAAATACAATGAAGGGTTCATTCGTACCCTCCAAATACTTCACCTCTTCTACTTCAAAGCCACCTCAACCTTATTTCTCATGTTGTCTTTTCAATCCTCTAACCAATATACTCGGAGCACCTATCTTCTTCTCATTCCTACAACGTATATACCCGAAGCACATACCATCTTCTTATATCTTCTTCTCATATCCACATAATACCTTTTTGCTTCGACAAAAGGGGGAGAAGAGAGTGTAAACGAGTAACTTTTAAACTTTACTATGTGTTATAGTTTACATATTTTGTCATCATCAAAAGGGGGAGATTGTTAGTGCAAATATTATGATATTTAATCTATACGATCTCTTTATGTTTTGGCGATGATAAACATGTGACTTGTAATACTTAACGTAAAGTGCACTAGTTACTCGTAATCACAAATCATCAATGCATACATGCATCTACATCTCACGACGTCTCAAGTCTACATCAATACAACACTCGATGTCTCAAGTCTGCATCAACACCGACATTTGTTTGCACCCGATGTAAATCACATAAGGTATGTACAAACAAATTAAACTTGTAGGATGATCAAAGAAAAATATTTTTTTCTTAACCATTACATTTCTACAAAAGTATTTTTCACAAAAATAAATAAACACAAAATACTTTTTAATAAAAGAAATGTTTTATTTAAATATAAAATTTGAAATCTAGTTTTCCCCCTAAAATGGAAGCTTCTATACCAGATACAACATTCCCCACAAAAAGACAAAAAAAGGAGCGGAGTCTAGGCGGCGACCCCCTTATAGGCCTGGCGGCCCCCTTATATATAAGGGACCGTCGGGACCGCCGTTGCCAGACTGTCAGCTTTCAGCTCCTATAAATAGTGGGTCATCTCCAACTGATTTCATAACCCTTTTGCATGATTTTCTTTCAGTTCTTTCTCTCTCTAGATCTCACTAAATTTCTCTAAACCTTTGATCATTTAACTTGTTTAATCTTGTTTAAATGTGATCTAATCTTCTATCTTTTCCTCCTTTCCCCAAGTGCAAGGGAAGAACTTTGTTCAACTTCAAGATCTGAAGTTATGTAGTCTAGTTAGTCTATTTGTAACATTTGTTACATATAGATCGAGTCAATATCTTCCAATCTTTAGTAGTGTGTAGATCTAAATGATGTGTATATTTGGATGGGTTGATTTTGGGTTGCTTAGTATTTTAGGCCTTAAAATACATTGGTGAAGTGGTAGATTGGTTCTAGCTAAGATTAGGACTTGACATTTAGCTTAGTGTCGGAAAATAATGTAAGCGACGTGGTTTATGTGTTTAGGCCATAAAACACAAGGTTTGTTATGTTGGGCCATAAAACATAACGAGTTTGGTTGTACCCGAAGAAGAACTCGACATCTAGCTTAGTGTTAGAAAATAATGTATTTTGATTTTTAATTTAATTTAGCATTTATTTTCTTAATTTTTAGTATTTAGGTTTCCCGATACCTGATTCTGTTCCCCGTATTTTAGTATAGAATTAATTTTAGGATTTCCCTATAACTAATTTTGTTTCCCGTAGAGTAAATTAGGTTTTATTTAATTAATTTTAGTTGTAATTATATCAGTGTTTCCATCATATCTAAATTTTCTACTATCATTCAATTTCTCATCCAAACCAGGATTACTTACAATTGCAGCCTCGTTGGGACATCGGAACGGGAATAATCTCTTCCGGGAAATCATTTTTATCATTGTTTTCTTATTATATTTAATCTCTTTGTGTAGATTTTGGCCTTTTGCCTTGGTTAAAGGCATTGGTTAAGATTTGCATTTGTGTATTTTATATTGTATGCTATTACCGATTCAAGTACATAAGTTATTTTTAACTTATTTGATTCGAAAACGAAAAAGGATATATATTAATTCATAGTTGATTTATCAAAAACGAGCAGCTAAATCACGTTTTCATTATTCGGACTCTAAAGAAATTTGATGTAGAACGGGACATTCCTGAACTTTTTAGTATGACCGGAGTCACTGGAAAACAGTCAGAAAGTGACTGAAATGCCCTCGCAAGATTTAGAAACAAGAAAATAATTAAATTATATTTAATTAACACTTTTTATTAAATAAAAATATTTAATAAATTAGTCATCATGTTATTCAAAAACGTTTGTTGATAACGCAAATATTCGGGTTAGAAATTTATTTTTATTTTACTTCCGGACAAGACATAACCGGGTTTTCCAAATGAATAACAAATATTTTTATAAATGTTATAAAAATATTCATGAAATATTATCAAGTAAATACTCATTTTTATCAGAAAAATGATTTGAAAAACAATGGCGCAAGTTTCGTATTTTGAATCGTCCGATAAGTGGCTCAAACGAGTCCCGAACCAATATTTTATAAAAGTTTTTCAACAATTACACATTTGGTCCCTGTAGAAATAATTACTCAACTAACCCTAAACTATCATCCACTTGTCACTTTTCTAAAATAAATATTATGTATATATTATATATTATATAATACTAGTTATTACTTATATTTATATAATATATATATATAGTTATATATATATATATATATCTTATATATAAGTTTATACCATTTTTATTTGATTAAAAACAAAACACACACCTCCACTCCTTCTCTCCCAACTATTTTCCGGCGCCACCGCCGGCCACCACCTCCTGCCACCGGAAAACTTTTTCGGTGACTTTTTCGGCTAACTCCAAAAATGTTCCCCTTCACCCGATCTATTCGATCCCCTATGCCACTCGCCTCCACTCGCGCCTCCACCACCCACCACCGTCGCTGCCATCATCAACCGCCACCACCACTCAACCGCCGCCATCACCATCATCACAGCCGCCACGAGCGTGGCTGCCACCACCCCCACGTCATCATCACCATCTCCAAACGATGTCATCATCATCATCATCAACTCACAACCGCACCACATCCACCCCACCACCATCGTCACAACCACCTCGTCTACACCACCACCACCGTTACAACAACGACCCACAAGGGTGCGAGGTTTTGGCAGCCTAAGCAAGCACCACAAAAAATGGTCTAACGTTTGCGTTTGGTTTTGATAAAAACCACCGACAGGGTACGTTTGGTGTTGTCCTCAAACCAACCGGGTGCGTTGGGTTTGGGTCTCAAACCCACCGGGTGTGTTGGGTTTCGGGTCAGTCACAGCCGGGGTGCGTTGGCTTGAGTCTCAGTCACCCAACAGGGTGCGTGTGGTTTGTCATAACACCAACGGGTTTCCCATACTGCGTTTTGGTTCTGCTACAACCCAAAAGTGGTGCATTTTGTGTTTAATAAAAAAACCAATAGGGTGTGGTTTGGTTTCAAACAACACCATCTGAGGGTTTGCGTTTGGTATTGTAACAGCAACCACAAGGGTGTCGGGTTGGGGGTAAGCACCAAAGGGTGCGTTGGGTTGTGGGTTAACAGCCGCGGGGGAGTCGGAAAATAGTTAGGAGAGAAGGAGTGGAGGTGTGTGTTTTTGTTTTTATCAAATGAAAAATGTATAAACTTTATATATATTATTTTATAAAAATTTTATTTAGAAAAGTGACAAGTGGATGATAGTTTAGGGTTAGTTGAGTAATTATTTCTATAGGGACCAAATGTGTAATTGTTGAAAAACTTTTATAAAATATTGGTTCGGGACTCGTTTGAGCCACTTATCGGACGATTCAAAATACGAAACTTGCGCCATTGTTTTCCAAATACTTTTCTGATAAAAATGAGTATTTACTGATATATTTCATGAATATTTTTATACATTTATAAAAATATTTGTTATTCATTTGGAAAACCCGGTTATGTCTTGTCCGGAAGTAATTTAAGTAAAAATAAATTTCTAACCCGAATATTTGCGTTATCAACAAACGTTTTTGAATAACATGATGACTAATTTATTAAATATTTTTATTTAATAAAAAGTGTTAATTAAATATAATTTAATTATTTTCTTGTTTCTAAATCTTGCGAGGGCATTTCAGTCACTTTTGACTGTTTTCAGGTCTCGGTCAGAACTAAAAAGTTGTCAGGAATGTCGTTTTACATCAAATTGCTTTAGAGTCCGAATAATGAAAACGTGATTTAGCTGCTCGTTTTTGATAAATCAACTATGAATTAATATATATCCTTTTTCGTTTTCGAATCAAATAAGTTAAAAATAACTTTGTACTCGAGGTGTGTAATAATAAATACGATTTATTATTGAAATATGTTCTGAAAATTTTACCAGTTATGCGGAAATCGTTTCTATGAGACACTAAAAAGGTTATACTTTTTTTTTTTTATTAATTATAAATTTAATTTTTTTTTAGTTATTATCGTCAAAAAGTCAAGTCAGACCCGAAAAGTCAAAGGGTAAAATAGTCATCTAAAGTTCCGAAAATTGCCGGATGTTACAATGTATATTTCGACACGAACTGGACAACCCAAACGTTGTTTAAATGAATACCTAAACACTCGTATCAACCCGGAATATCACGTTCTCGATCAAAGTTGGAAAATTTATTGTATCTTGTTGTTGTTGGTGGCGGACGAACTCAAGAGCACACACAAGTGTGTGTTTTATTTTTTTTAAAATGAAATGGAATGGATAAAAAATGAGCTAGTGGAAGGAATATATTGGTACACACTTTAGACAACCATGCTAAAAACTAGCCTTCTTGTTCCCTCTTGACCATTTGACCGTCCATGGGATCCTAGGGGTCTCGGGTCTTTCTTTTCGTGTCGGGATCACTTAAATACTTGTAAAATTCAACCGTAAAAATTACCCCAAAGTTAATTATATAGGAAAACGACTTGCATTTCTTATAGTTGAAAATTATGTTAAAAATATTTGGGCTAAGTATGGACTTGAGCGCGTTATGTTGAGAAATGGGTTTTTGTTCTTTGAGTTTGCAACTAAAGAGGATATGGAACAAGTTCTTGAAAATGGCCCATGGCTTATTCGGTTAGTTCCTAATATTTTGAATACTTGGACTCCAAATACGCGTCTAAAGAAGGATGAAATTACTACGGCACCGGTTTGGGTAAAATTGCATAATGTTCCCAATGTTTCTTTCTCGGAAGTCGGATTGAGTTTAATCACTACCAAGTTAGGTCATCCCATAACGCTTGATGCGTATACAAGTACAATGTGTCTTAATTCATGGGAGCGCTGTCACACTCCGTCGGCGGCGGAAACACGAAAATGTCACATAATGATTCACATTGCACAAGGTACAAGATCGTACCATCCATTTTACAAAAGATCCAAAGTTACAACAATTTAAAAGTTACATTTTTAATTCAAAATGTACAAGTCTCAAGTTAGCATCCCACACATGTACGTCCTTAGTTCTCATTACTTCCAATTTACCTTGGTTAAATCAAACACCTGAAAATGATACTCGAAAACGTCAACAATAATGTTGGTGAGCTCGTAGGTTTGAAGAAAACTCAGTAGTTGTGTCACTATCTCAAACAGTTGGACAATTGTGCAATATGACAATGAATACATGTAAAATCACTCAATCTCATGACTTAGCATCCCCGCTAATCATGTACCGTGATCTAGCATCCCCGCTAGTCATCAATCCAGCATATACCAATGCTCTTGGGGTCGCAACCCCGATGTCACGCGCACACCCTAAGCCTACCAGCTGGAGCTATATATAGCGCGGAAGATCACAAGTCCCACACAGAAGTTCCACACAGAAAGTTCCACACAACATATTGTACCAAAACTCATGTCATTCACATAGCATTCATAAGCACATATCATTGTCCCAAAAACAAAATCACATTTCGCACAGTTCAGAAAACAGTTCAAAACACATTTGAGTATCATTTTCCCCCAACGGAAAAGATTTAAAAAGTGGGGCTACGAGAACTCACCTCAAGCAGCAAACTCAATATCACACAAGCAAATGCAACGACGTCCGAACACGACCTAGTCCAATTAATGTTCCATTTAGACAATCTATTTCCAAAACATTTTTCAGGTTTGATGCATAGAGGTCAGATGCGCGTTGTACGGTTATTCTTAACGTTTTCAGTGGTGTGATGGTTGACAACTTAACTTCAAAAATATCACACTTCCAACTCATTCCGTAGCATAATATATATACTTATACTATTTAATAATATAGTAGAGTAATATAAGAAAATTCTTATAACAAACACTTGTAAATATACTTCGGTAAACCCATTCGGTACTCTTAGTTACCATTAATTAATCATATAGATTATAGAAAATGAAACGTTTATTTATGCTAAACATTTTAGAGAAGTTTCAGAAATAAGTGGGAGTTCAAAGATAAAAAATAAACGAAAAGACATCTATAACGTTAAAGTACATAATACTGATATATAATATATATATATATATATATATATAATAATATATATATATATATAATATAATAATAATAATAATAATAAAATAACATTTTATTATTTTCATCTCTTTATCGGGCTTAACGGGGTAGGTAGAATATCTTATCATCTTTGTACGTCCATGCTCAATAATTTAATCTTAACACTTAAAATTTACAAAAGTCACCCTTTTTTTGTCCTTTAGTCGAGTTGACTCAAAATTAATATTCCATATCATTTCTAAGTGTGACACCTTACAATAATTTCGACATGACCCGTTCGTTTGTAAAAGGTTTCCAACGTTCCCAAACCATACATTTCAATATTTTCCACAATTCCGAAAAAAGACAAAAAGTTCATACTTTTAATGCGTTTATCCAAACGTGACAAAAATCATCTAATTTAAATCATTTTTCACTTCTGTAACTATTATTAATCCATTGATTCGTTCTTAGAAATTCAAACCATAAATTTTTCCCTCTTGGGCCCGAAAGCCCAAAGTTAGTCCATTAACCCTTATTAAGTTTAACTTGCCACTTTTAAAATCCAATTTGAGTCCATAAGTCCATTTACTTGGTATTGGGCTTTAAAGTCCATTAAGGTTTTAAATCTAGCCTGATAATTAAACAAAGTTCACAACCTCTATATGAGTCCAAAATATAAACCGAAGCCCAATAGGCCAATCAAATGAGCCGAAGTCCATTAAGCCAAAATTAATTAAGCCAAAGCTAAAATAAACCCAAAATCTAATAAGCCAAAACTAAATAAGCCATAAGCCGAAATATAAGCCGAAACATAAATAAGCCATAAGCTCGAATATAAGTCGAAACATAAATAAGCCATAAGTCGAAATATAAGCCGAAACCTAAATAAGCCATAAGTCAAAATATAAGCCGAAATCAAATGGGCCGAGCCCTTTTCCTTGTCGGACCAAGACCGAAACAAACACCTCATCAAATGGGCCAAGTGGTGTTGCGCCGAGCCCAAACATCCCTAGCTGAAACCAATTAGCTATAACTAGCTTAAATACTTAAGCACAATTCAAAAATAAGCCCTAAAATAAGCTTCTTAATCTTAAATAAAAATTACCACAACAACCCTAATTTAAAGTGTCTTATCCTTTTTCTTTCGCTTTGCTCCCCAAACGCACCTTTTCATATTGTTTTCAAGATTTCGATTTTTACACGATTCTGCGTGTACAACTAAAATATATTTACCAATATCAACACAAAAGTACAACAAAAATTTTAATTTAGAAAACTTACAAATTTAGAGGTTCTTGGTTCGGTTTTGACGCGAAGAAAACAAACCCCAATATCTTTTCTATAACCCGAAACTACTAATTATCAACCCACTAAAAATTCTCAACCTGTGTTCTTGATAAATCTTGAAAAAATATGTTTCTTGCCCTTGTGTTGCTTGTCCGAAAACCAAAGAGAGAAAGAGAGATATTTTTTTTGTTTTGATTTTGAAATGCATGAATGGATGTTTAGGTGGTGGAAAGAATATATGATACTACCTTGAGACACTATTACAAGAAAATAGCCATCTTGCCCCTTTGGAGCCCTACTCGTCCGATTTGGAAACCTAAGAGGGGTTTCAGGTTTCTTCTTTATCCGTGTCGGATTACTTAACATTCAATTTTTCATCCCGTTACAATGTTACTCAAGTTAGTTTAATATTATATTGGGTTTAGAAACATTTTTCCAAGAACCTGGTTCATTCACACGACCTATCCCCGAACCAAGCTTTCCAAAATTCATTTTTATCATTATTTGACGTGTCGGGACCCAAAATACGAGTTTTTGTCAAAATTTTACCAAAACCATTCACATGAATTTAAAATCATTCCAAACCTTCAAAAAATGATTTGTCACCTTAGATTCACCCAAAAATTTCACTTTCACAACCGTTACCGTCTTTTACCAAATTTTACGAAAACACCTATTTTCTGATAACTTTTAAATCACACACCAACGATTTATGTTCTAAATCAACATTATTTAAAACATGAATTTATCCAACACATAAACCCATTAACACACTTCCATGTTTACTAAATCTCGTTCTCAAATTAACTGTCGTGCCGGTACGCGATGCGTGACGATTTTTGCGAAACACGGGAAAACTTCCCGGAACGCATTAAATAATAATAAACACTCTGATATGGAAAAGACGAATCAACGTGATTCTCTTCGAAATCCAAGACTCTCTCAACACCAGTTAAACTGTAACCGTTTCACGCAAAATAATTCAACCGAAGTCAACTTTTTCGCTTTTTTGCCACTAAAGCTGACAAAAATCTAAAAGACCTCCGAAGAAAATTTACAATATTTTTATAAAACTTGAACCCATGAAAAGTTTACCGATTATACACTGTCTAACCCCCTTAAAGGAATTTTGCCCTCGAAATTCAACCCAATTTCTCATCACATCAACAACAGGAAAGATTCCATCCTCAACTCAACACACTATCCCCTTCTGTCAATTGGCTCTTCAGTGGGGTTTCTTTTGATTCCGCTAAAGACCTAGTTCAGACGTCTAGCTCTAACACTTTCTCATGATCTATCGAGATCTAGTATCACATATCATGATAGTCTTTCCCTACTATTTCCTTGGTCTCTAAATTTCCCCCTATCCCTATGATCACATATTCGTCGGGTGTCCGGACATGATCCAGTCCTCGACGCGACAACAAAACTTCTTAAAGTAACTAACGGCATTTAGTCCCTCGGTTTGTTCTAGTCGATCGGTTCAGTCTCCAAAGATATGTGTCTCACACACACGACTCTGCACTACTCCGTCAAGATCATATAAGCTTTCCTATCGAAAGTTCTAGGCTCTCCAAGTAGATAGTACTTGCTCCAGAGACCTGGGTTTCCACCCACTAAGAAATTAGGTTATTCATTGGTTACACTATGATCGAAAACAAATTTCTAACTTAGCTCACAAAATCACGTCCAAGTCCCCTCGTGACTACACAGGTTTTTACCCTAACTCCCGCGTTCTTCGAACGCAACCGTGTTCAACAGAACACTTGAATATTTTTCAAGCCTACATGGAGGTGAAAGTGGTGAGGGTCTTAAAAAATGGAAAATCCTATCCGAGCTGAGTGACGAACCATGTCACTAACCGGTATAGACAACGACGTACTCAGGTACCGAACGTATTAACTCATGTAATAAAATGGACTACCATCCATTGATTTCCAAATTCCGTACATAATCATCCTACTACTATCATATCCATGATTTCGATAAGAATCCACTACCGACTGATACTAATCAGTTCATGACTACTACCACTGAGGCTACTCAGTTCAAATCTGACACTAACTAAAGCTACACGGTTTAGTGGAGTACAAAAATCCTAACTAATCTCATTCCATCTACTGCCCTCTACGGCTCCTCTCCTGCTCTAAAGCGATAACATGGCCTCTCATCTCCTGAAGCTCACGCTGCATAGCGGCCTACTGTACTAACATATCATGAATCAGTCTATGGTCGTCATACCTAGCCCGTGACATATCTGCCAACCGGGTGTCAACATGCCCTACCCATGCCTCTAATGCCAACACTGGCCTTCATAAAGCTCCAAAAGTCAATGTGGCTCTCTCCTGCTCTCGCTATAAACTCCTAAACCTATACCTCTATGAAAAGATCTCATCTTTAACCGCTCCTGACCTAGTATACAACTCCCTCACATCCCTATCAATATCCGCAACCAAAGTAGGTGGTAGCGCATCCAAATGCTTAGTGTGATCATAGAGTATGCTCCCATGAAGCTCTAACTGCGCCCCTACCTCTATAAATTGATCCTCATCTATCGATATGGTGGCTGTCGGGGTAGCCACTGACGAAGCTATGGGTGATGGAACTATAGGGGATGATGGTGAAACTGGTAAGGAACTAAGCGACCACTCAGGAGATGACAGTGTCTGAACAAGTGCTGCTAGTGGTACATAAGCTGGAATGCCAGTGTAAACCCTGCTATCCTTGGGATCTACCCATGTATCAAGCGTGAGCTGTCTAAACGCAGATACCCTCTCTGCTCCCTGCTGCTTCGGCACAGACCTAGAGCTCTGACCTACCTCGAATGTACTAGGTGCCTGGTCCTCCCCCACTGCTAACTCACGACGTCTCAACACCCTATAACCAAGTCCTAGAGGCTCGCGCGCAGCTGTCCCCACAATAAGAACTGCCTGCTGCTGACCCTCAGGGACAACCTCCTCCTCTAAACTAAGTCCCTCGTCCTCTAAACCCTGACTCTCATCATTTAAACCATGATCCTTATCACCTAAACCATGACCCTCATCATCTAAACCCTGACCCTCTCTCGTCATCCGCATCTGAACTATTATCCTCCTCATCCTTCTCACTTAACTCGTCCCACTCACTATCATTATCTACTATAAGCTCAGATGTACCTCTATATCTCTTCCGCACTGGAAGGGTCAGAGATGATGATGGTGATGGTGTCTCATAAGAGGATCTATACCTCTTACGAAAAGTTGAATCTAACAAGGCCATCACCTCTGCCACTCTGGCCGAATGACCAGGGGACATGGCAGGCTGGGCACGTACAGTCATACGTGCTGTCCTATGGTGAAATGAAACTCAAGTGAGTGTAGGGGTAGGAGCATAGGTACTTTTAATGCAGCCACCATATGTACTGAGTCTTGATCCATGTCTTCTTAGCAAAGTTTCTCAAAGCAACAAGTTTTGATACCACTTGTTGATCCCAGTTAACTTCTAATGATCGAATTCCTTAAGCTTTTTTAAGATTTAGTTATGCTATATAAATCTAACACAACTTAGTTTAAGAAACTTTATTTGATAATACTAAAGATTATGCGGAATCTAATCTTTAATAAAAAGAATTCTTCAGTAACACAAAACAATATAATTTCAACAATAAAAGCTCCAATATTATTATTACAAATAATACGAATACTCTCCTGGTATTAGGGTTACAAAACCTTAAAGCTATAACGATATCAAAACAAAAGATTTCTAGATTTCTGGTATTAAACTCTATGCCCTAGGACCTCCATTTATACACCAAGGAGTCCTAGTCGATTTACAATATATTACTAAAACTTAGATTATTCTTAAAGATCTATTCTATAAATAACAATCCTTATCTCATAAGTAATCTTGATCTTCAAGCAATCTTTATCTTTCAACAGTTGTATCTTTTAGCAGTTGTAACTTTTAGCAGTTGTAACTTTATACCAGCAGCATTAACTCTTAACAAGCAGTAATAACTTATACACTAACAGCATTAACTGTGTATAAGCAGTAGTAACTACTTAGAATATTTTATTCAAACTTCACCAGCAGTACTAACTTTACTCTAGAAGTACTAACATATATTAGCAGTAGTAACTAGCAGTACTAATATACACTAGCAGTACTAAGTTACACTAGCAGTAGTAACTGAGTTACACTAGCAGTACTAACTACTTAGCATAATTTTCATTAAAGTTACAGCACTAACTTTAGCTTAGCAGCAGTAACACAAACCTTAGCAGCAGTAACTTTAAGATTATCATGAAGTCTTTTAATCACAACAACCCCCATGTCCTCCGATACTAAACTCACGAAAGATGAAGGGTGTGAGTCGGTAGATAGTACCAAGTATCGAGGCATGATAGGTAGTTTATTATACCTAATGGCAAGTAGGCCCGATATCATGTTTAGTGTCTGCCTTTATGCCCGCTTCCAAGAGGCTCCCAAAACCTCTCACCTTGAAGCGGTTAAGTGTATCTTCCGATACATTAAAGGCACTACGCACTTAGGATTATGGTATCCTAAGGGGACCGGCATAGAAACCGTAGTATATGCTGACTCTGATCATGCGGGAGATTATGTGGATCGAAAGAGCACTAGCGGTATTTGTACATTCGTGGGATGTTGTTTGACATCTTGGTTCTCGAAGAAACAAACCGCTCTTGCTATATCTACCACCGAAGCCAAATACGTAAGTGCCAGAAAGGCATGTCAACAAGCACTATGGATGAAACAAGCTCTCATCGACTACGACGTACGACTCGACGATGTTCCCATCATGTGTAACAAAGGCGCGATTGACCTTAGCAAAAACCCGGTGCAACATTCTCGTACCAAACACATCGAAATGCGTCACCACTTTCTTCATGATAATGTCCAGAAAGGACATATCTCAATCGAAAAAGTATCGTCCATCGACAATATTGCTGACATTATTACTAAACCCCTTAAACGTGAATCGTTTAACTATCTACGTCTTAGTTTAGGAATAATGGAACACATTCTATAAATCATATAAGTCCGCTTCTCCTTCTTCTGTCTCAATTCTAGTCCGTGTTCCATTCCGTGTTGTGACAACTTAAATACTTCATCCGAAGTACTTTAAGCATCTTTAATTCGCGAAATGCAAATTAAAATGTCACTCCTCTTTGTAAAAAATTTGTCAAAAACTGAGTACAAAATCCTTTACTGAGGGCGTCCCCCATACCATAGGCGGTCCCCCAATATATTTAGGACCGCCATCAGTAGAACTTGATATTGAACACTTAGTTAAAAAAATCAAACCACAAAAACAAACACCCCCTTCGTGCTGCAAGTAACGAACATGACTCAAACAACCCAATAACTCAAAATCACCCATCAAAACACAAATTGAAGATAAAATCAACACTTACAATCATTCACAACATCTTAAAGATCATCAATTGTAAGTCATTTCATCTATTTTCTTTCAATTTGAGTCTAGGGTTCATGATGAACACCAAAAATTAAAATTGGGGATTTTTAATTTTTTTTTAATTTCATACAATTAGGACTACTAGGATACAATGTATAACTAATATGCTTCCCATAGACATAGGATTTTCATAAATTAGTGAGCTTGTAGAAAAATTGATTTTGAACCAAAATCCCAATTTTATTTTCAAATCACTCATGTTAGGAACATAATAAAATTGTTGTAATGCATTGTTAATCCAATCTAAAAATGTTTTCAAACACATGCATAATGATCTCATGAACAAATTTCGAGATACATAATTCATATGTATTTTTCGACTTGTTTGGATGAGAAAAATCAAATTAAAGAGCGTTTGGGTTAACTCTTAGGATTTTATGTTTAGGTCGAGTTAATCATTACTCTACATTTGTTACATTTAAGCACACACTAGAAACAATTCTCATGACATATTACAAGTAAAAAGTAATAAAATGTGATTTCATTTTCTTTTAGGAAATCATGCCTCGCAAATCTTCTAAAGATTACAAAAATACAAGACACTATATCCATAAAATTTCACATGAATTCCGTTCTCCAATAAAAGAAAAACTAAGAAACCTTGAAGAACGTTACATTCACGAGGGTCAGGTGGTTTTTGATAACTTTATGGATCTAAACTATGTTCGGTATTTGTTCCATTTTGTCGAGTTTGAGTGTCTCCTTGAAATCAATGAACAAGTGTGTCCTCGTTTTATTCTTGAGTTTTACAGTCAGTATCAATTGAGTTATTCCGACGAAGTTCAAATGTTTGTTGAATTTGTTATTCAAAATCAATACTTCTCTCTTTCTCTTGAAGACTTTGCTCAAATTTCTTATAATACCTTGTGAGGGTGTGTATGTCTTTAGTGACAGATGGTCACTTGATGAGTTGGTATATGGTGTCCCTTCAGAAGGCCCATATCAAACCAACCTCCCTTCTCCCGATGATATCATCTCTTATATTCGAGAAGATCAAGAAGGTCAAGTCACTCGCATCCGTCATCAAGAAGAAGTTGAGGTTCAAGATTATCAAATTCTCACTCATAAAATTGTGTCAACTTTGAAACCTTTGGAAGAAATAATTCAATAGAATGTCAATCGTTCTGATACAAGAGATAAGCATTGAGTGATCCTATAATTTTGATCGCCCCCCCTTCTCCTTACAATGCTCCAAAAACTTCAACTGTGGCAACACATTAAGCCTCGCAAAGCATAAATGATCAAGTTAGTCAAGCTTAAAGTATTCACAGATAAGGGGGTGGATGCAAGCGAAAGCGACTTGAGGGCGGTACTCGACCAAGAGCCTACATACCAATAACACTCAAGAGCACAGTAATAGTTCACAACAGCGATGTCTACCTATAAGCATGCCGATCTAGCTAGATGACTCCTCAAAATATAGGCGGTACGGTAGGACTCACTCACAAACCTGGGTAAGTGAGTAGTGAGATCATCTATGGAACCGCTATCTAGGAATATATCACGTCACAAAGTAACCAAGAAGCGATAGTTTACAGCATGACCCAATACAACGACCAATAATCTCACAACACACAAGTAATCTGTACTATACCGAATATTCACAAACAATCAGTGACATCAACACACACATTATTCATACACAGCGAGTCATAAACACACTAAAATAACTATGATCCAGAAAAGCAAAAACAGCACATTTCGACGAGGAGCAGACTACAATTTCGACAAAACGTGATTTCAATTAGAGCGAACATATATGAGATACATTTTTCGCGCTCTGCACACAAGGAAGGACTTCGAACGCATAACACAATATATAGGGTGCGGAATCGAGAACACAACACGATTACTATCAAGCGAAGTCCTGTGAGATATGCGAGACCCTAATTCTACCAATCTACTATGACTATACGTTCGGTAATGGGCAAGCGTACAGCTTCGCTTGACGACTGACCTAAGTCCAGACTTAATGTCGCAGCTAGGAAGTGAAGTATCCAATTTCCAAAACAATCTTTACGTGTTAGGGCATAGAGTTTAGACCTTTAGTATATACAATTTCCCTTTATTTTTTTAGTGTGTGATGGTTGACAACTTATCTCCCATAGTCATACAATCTCATTCTCCATAATACATCCCACTTATACTATTTAGCTTAAATTGATAAGTAGATAGAATTAATATTTAAATAATTAATTATAAATATAACTCACAAATCCATTCGGTACACCTTAGCCACATAAAAATATATTATTATACGGTTGAAAATGAACGTTACTCATAATAAACACTTTAGAGAAATTTCGAGAAAAATTTTATTTTCGTCTTTTAGTGAAAATAATAAAATAATTAATATTATTTTACTATTAAAAATCAAAAATCATGTTTTTTAATAAAAATTTCTAATTATAAACCTTTATAGAAAATTCAACATGACCCGTACGCTTATACAACGTTTTCCAAGGTTTCAAACCTTATTTTCATAAATTTTCACAAATTCGACACTTTTCGACAAAATTCCAAAATCTCAATCTTTATCAATTACCAACACTTTTATTCAAAATATATCATTCAACATCACTTCGTAAATACATTTCCACTTTCAAAAGTCCGTTAAAATTCTCATAACTACTATATATCGCTTATTGGGCCACAAGGGTCCATTAGGACATTTATATGTAAAAATAATCTGGACCACAATAAGCCCTCTCATTAAGCCGCGGCTCAGATAGACTTATTGGGCCGTGAGTCCATAAACTCTAAAATACGTATATTAAGCTTGAAAATAAGCTATAAAGCTACGTATCGCTTTTGGTTACTACCATAAGCCTCAAAAATAGTCCACAACATATGCCATAACACAAAAATAATCAAAATCACTTTCCTAGTGACTTTGAGAATTTACACGTGGCCTTTAAGCCCAAATAAGCCAAGAAATAGCTTAAAAATAAGCCCAAATAAGCTATACAAGCAACTTATCAAAAATAAACATTCTAGCATCATATATTATTCAACCATCACGACCACAACATCAAAACTACAAAAAAACCCTTTTTCCTTTTTACTATTCACGAACCAAGCGCACCTTTTTATTCATTTCGCTTCTAAAAATCAATTTTCACAACGATCAACTTGTACAACTAACATCTATGCATCAAAATAAACCCAAAAGGACAAACGAAATTTAAATTTGAAAACTTACAAGAAAATCTTCAAATTTGTAGATTTCGACACGAACCGGACAACCCAAACGTTGTTTAAAAGAATACCCGTATACTTGTATCAACCCGAAATATCACGTTCTTGAACAAAGTTGGAAAATTTATGATTTTCTCTTGTGGCTTGGTTCGGACGCACTACATACACATACTAAAGTGTGTGTTTTTTTTTAAATGAATGGAAAATGAGTGGAAATGGACTAGTGGTGAAATATATGTGTACATTCCATTAACACACTTCCTAAAAACTAGCCTTGTTTCCCCTATCCTTCCCATAACCGGCCAAGGCATCCTATGGGTCTCGGGTCTTTATTTTCGTGTCAAAATCACTTAAAAGCTCGTAAAACTCAATCGTAACAAAGTTAAAAAGCATTTTATTCACTTTAAAAATACTTTTCCATAAACCTAGAGTATTCACACGACATATATTCACTTTACACCCTTCAAAACTCAATTTGGACATTAACAGACGTGTCAGACTCGTTTTTTGGCATTTCTCAACATTCACGGGTCTAACCACCCGGAATACACATAACACAATAATACCTTCCAAAAGGGATTATTGAACACAATAAACCACAATTCATCACATATCTCATAAAATCACCACCGTCAACACGGTACAAAATCTGAATAAACTGACAAAAGTTAAATAGTCAAAGGACTATAAATGGAATATTCAGAACACAAAAAGGGCAAAGGTTACATTCTACCCCCTTAAAAGAATTTCGACCCTGAAATTCAGCCACTAATATCACTAAACAAATGCGGGTACTTCAATCTCATCTGATCTTCACGTTCCCACGTGAATTCAGGACCACGTTTCGAATTCCATCGAACCTTGACGATGGCAATTCTACTACGCTTCAACTTCTTAGACTCTCTTTCCAAAATTTTCACAGGCTCTTCTACAAAATTCAACTTATCATCAACTCGAATCTCATCTAAAGGCACTTGCAGTGTTGGATCAGCTAAACACTTCTTAAGGTTCGACACGTGAAACGTGTCAGGAACACCATTCAATTCCTCAGGCAAATCTAATCGATAGGCCACAAGGCCTACTTTCTCAATAATCTCAAACGGTCCAACAAACCTAGGTGCTAACTTTCCCTTCTTCCCAAAGCATACCACACCTTTCCAAGGCGATACTTTGAGCAAGACATAGTCACCTACTAAACTCTAGAGGCTTTCTCCTCTTACAGCAAAACTTTACGTGACAATCACAGCCAGCTTAGTTCTATCCATAATCTGCGTGATTTTCCTCGGTAGTCTCTTCACTAAACTCAGTCTATCAACAGACCTTCTCCAAACCTCGCCATATATAATAGAAAACAACACTTTCTACCATACAATGCCTCAAACGGAGCACATCTCACACTAGCATGATAACTATTGTTATATGAAAACTCAACCAATGGAAGATGAACATCCCAACTTCCTTCGAAGTCTAGGACGCACGCTCTAAGCATGTCTTCTAAAGTCTGAATAGTACGCTCACTCTGACCATCGGTCTGAGGGTGATAAGCCATACTCATGTCTAAACGGGTTCCTAATGCCTCTTGCAATGACTGCCAAAACCTTGATGTGAAACGACTATCACGATCCGATATAATCGAGATCGGCACACCATGTCTAGCAACTATCTCATTCAAATACAATCTAGCCAACCTTTCCATCTTATAATCCTCACGCATAGGTAGAAAATGAGCAGACTTAGTCAATCGGTCTACAATGACCCAGATTGTGTCATGCCCACTACTAGTCCTAGGCAACTTAGTCACAAAATCCATAGCTATCCCTTCCCATTTCCATACGGGAATCTCAGGTTGCTAGAGCAAGCCAGATGGCCTTTGATGCTCAGCCTTAACCTTCAAACAAGTTAAACACTTACTAACATACTCAGCTATATCCTTTTTCATTCTAGGCCACCAATACCTATCTCTCAAATCATAATACATCTTATCAGCTCCTGGGTGTACAGAGTACTTCGACTTATAGGCTTCATCCATTATCAGGGTTCTCACCTCACCCTTTAAAGGTACCCATATTCGATCCAGGTAGTACAAAGTTCCATCACTTCTCTGTTCTATCATCTCATCTAAACCTTTCTGCAATACTGCAAACTCATCCACAGCCTCCTTCTGAGCCGCCAGTATCCTATCCTTGATACTCGACTGAAGGATCATATTTATAGCTCTAACTCTCTTAGGCTTTACTCTTTCCTTCCTACTTAGGGCATCAGCCACCACATTCGCCTTACCAGGATGGTAGCGAATTTCACAGTCATAATCACTAAACAACTCTATCCAGCGACGTTGTCGCATATTCAACTCTTTCTGACTAAAGATATGCTAAAGACTCTTATGATCCATATAGATGACACTCTTTGTCCCATACAGATAATGTCCTCCCTGATCTTAAGACAAATACAACCGCACTAACTCTAAATCATGGGTAGTATAATTCTTCTCATGAATTTTCAACTGCCTAGACGCATAGGCTATCACTTTACCTCTTTGCATTAACACACAGCCTAGTCCTATCCCGGACGCATCACAATATACCACAAAGTCTTCCGGTCCATCGGGGAGAGCTAGAACAGGCGCATTACACAACTTATCCTTCAAGGTTTGAAATGCCAATTCCTGTTCCTCACCCCAATCGAAAGTCTTACACTTCTGAGTCAAGATAGTAAGAGACTTAGTTATCTTAGAAAAGTTCTTAATGAACCTACGGTAATATCCAGCCAATCCTAAGAACGAACAAACCTCAGTCGGAGTTTTAGGGGCTTTCTAATTCTTAACAGCTTCAATCTTACTAGGGTCTATATGAATCCCATTTCCATTTATCACATGCCCAAGAACTGCACTTCTCTTAGCCAGAATTCACACTTAGAAAACTTAGCATACATTTTCTCCTTTTTTTAGCAATCCCAAGACTAACCTTAAGTGTTCTACATGCTCCTCTTGAGTCTTAGAGTAGATTAAGATATCGTCTATAAACACTATCACAAACTTATCAAGATACGGCCTACAAACTCTATTCATCAAATCCATAAATACTGTTGGAGCATTAGTCAGACCAAATGGCATTACAGTGAACTCAAAATGTCCATAACGAGTTCTAAACACAGTCTTTGGAATGTCGTCCTCATGCACTCTCAGTTTATGGTATCCAGACCTATGATCTATATTCGAGAAAAACTACGACCCTTGCAGTTGATCAAATAGATCATCAATTCTAGGAAGTGGTTAACGATTCTTAACAGTCAACTTGTTCAACTCTCTATAATCAATACACATCCTAAAAGAACTATCCTTTTTCTTAACAAACAATATCGGCGCTCCCCAAAGCAACAAACTTGGTCGAATGAAACCTTTGTCTTGGAGTTCCTTGAGTTGCCCAGACAACTCCTCCAATTCAGAAGGTGCCAAACGATAGGGAGACTTTGCTACCAGCATTGCTCCAGGGATTAACTCAATTCGAAACTCAATTTCCCAAATAGGCGGTAATCCAGGTAGGTCATCCAAAAATACCTCAGGAAATTCTCTAACCACAACAATCTCTTCTTATTTCTTAATACCCATTAAAAATCTCGCTTTCTCATCCGGTCTCTCTCCTAATACTCTAAGCACCTTGCCATCCGGTAGTGGTATCCTCACTACCTTCACATGACAAATTATTTTAGCTTTATAATTAGACAACCAATCCATACCTATAATCACATCAAAACTCCCATGTCTAAAAGGTATCAAGTCGATGTCAAAGACATGACCCTCGATTTCTAGTTTGTAACTCTTAATAACCTTATCAATCTCTACTAGATACCCACTAGCTATCTCAATCTCATATCTGAAACCTAAGTCGCTGGGCTCTAAGCCTAACAGCGGTATGAAAGTAGTGGAAATAAAACTATAATCGGCACCAAAGTCAAATAAGGTAGTGGCAAAATGATTGTTCAAAGTAAATGTACCCGTCACAATGTTCGGATCCTGGCGAGCTTCCTCTGCTCCCAACATGAATGCCCTACCCCTAGCCTGATTCCTATGGTTTCTACGACCCTGACCCCCGTTATTAGTAGCAACTTGATTTGGATGATTTTATCTTGTTCCTTGTGGTCTATTCCACCTAGGGCAAGCTGGCCTGACATGGTCAGTACTACCACACTCATAACATGCCCTAACAGTTGGGTTTCTAGCATTGATAGGGTTCACATTCCTTGGAATACTTCTACAATCCCTTGCCAAATGACCTGGGCGATTGCAGTTGTAACATATGCGACAAAGCCAACCGGGTGCGTGGAAGGAGTTGCAGATGGCTCACTTGGGCCAAGTACCCGTATTCTCTTTTCCTATAGGGTTTACAGTAGTAGCAAAAGCATTCACAGTCCTAGTCTTTTTATTATCATCCCTTCTACTCCTATCCTTGCTAGGTTTCCCCACACTTCCTCTTTTCTTAACTTTCTTAATTGATCCATTTCTCACAGCCTTATCGGTTAGTGCACCAGAAATTTGCACAGCCTTTTGTATAGTCTTTGGCTCCGTTGCTGCCACCATCCTACGGATCTGTGGAGCAAGGCCATACACATACCTCTCAATCATCCTACTCTCAGGAGTTACCAAATGTGGAACTAACCTAGCCAGCTCATGACACCTATCAGTATACGCAGCATGGCTAGCTCCGACCTTGGCGTGATTCCACAACTCAGATTCCAACTTTTGCATCTCATGACTAGGATAAAACTCTTGTATCATCATAAACTTAAAGTCATTCATTGACATACTAACAGTAACTTCTCGGCTTAGCGTGCGGATCTGAGAGTTTCACCACGTTAAAGCCTTACCCATAAATAAACCAGCGGTGTATTTCACTTTTTGGTCAATACTACAACCACTCATATCGTACACCGACTCCATTTTCTCAATCCAACGAATAAGAACTACAACACCTCCCTTACCATCATATTCCTTAGGGTTACAAGCTAAGAACTCCTTATATGAACAACCTACCCGGTTTCTATTCACTATCACATTCCTAACGTTCTTCTGAATGTTCTCATTAACCACATTACCATTCTGATTTCCAACATTTCCTTGGTTACTAACCTGAGCCAACATGGCGGGTAAGAGGTTCTGCAATTGTTAGGCAATGATCATCTAGAAGTCGGGTACTCCCCCATTAGCTCCTTCTACATTCCTATTGACTCCCTCTACACCCCCATTAGCTCCCATACCTTGGTTATTTCCTTGACCATTCAAAAAATCAATGCGCTCATCATTACCTTCCCTAGGTCTTCTACCCCTTCCACCTCTACCAACCCGTTCACCCATTCCCCCTCCTAATGATTTGGCAGTAGGCCGGCCAGAACTTCGGGTCCTCATTCTTGGCGGCATTATCAATACGAGGGAGAACATAAGCAACGTTAGGTAAGTGGGAAGACTAATATATATACATATATACATATATACACATATATACATATATATACATATATATATATATATATACATATATATATATATATATATATATATATATAATATCTCACTATATATACTGATATACATATAAACATGGGCAACGTTAGGTAAGTGGGAAGACTAATATATATATACATATATATATACCACAATATATATATATATATATATATATATATATATATATATATATATATATATATATATATATATATGTATATATATATGTATATATATATATGTATATATATATATGTATATATATATATGTATATATATATATATATGTATATATATATATGTATATATATATATATATATATATATATGTATATATGTATATATACATATATACATATATATATACATATATATATATATATATATATATATATAATATCTTACTATATATACAGATATACACATAACACCACCCTACGGTGTCAACATCGATTTGTGTGAACAACATTACTAAGTATGAGTGAGTTGTGATACGCTTATAACTACGTTGGCCATCGTACTTATATTCGCATCCTTTCCCATTCATATTCAATATTGAGCCTACCCATTTCAATGACTGACATAACTAAGGCATTAAACCACTAACACATAAAGGCACACAAAAACGGAACACCGTGCACATAGATCCTATACGCAACTAGACTACGGATCTTAGGTTATAGTCTAGGCCAATCCACCTAGTTCTCTATAACCTTGGTTCTGATTACCAAATTTTCACACCCCGACAAAGGCAGAAACTCAAGAATGCAACATAATGATCAATCATAACACAAGATACAAAAATAGAGAAAACTACAATGCATAAACTCCAAGTGCTTATAAAGTACATCACCTTAAACAAATCAAGGAGGATGTCCCAAATCCGCTACAAAAAATCCACAATCTCTTACACTTATTCAGCTGTCCACACAGGGGACCATAATCCAAGCTTAATCTAAAACATCCAAAAACCATATTCAAACAACAAGCAAGTAAGACTTCAAACGAAAATCCTTTCGAGATACTTCTAAGTCTGCTATCACAATCACCAAACTACTCTTCTTTCACTTCACCTAAAAATGATACTCGAAAAGTCAACATAAAGTTTGGAGAGGTCTTCGTAGTTTGACCTTAAACCCAAAAGTTGTGCCAATATTTCAACATGGACAATAGTGCTATATGGGATAAGTGAATATATATGCACACAATCTAAGTCATAGGCAAACCTCGCTAGTCATAACTCAACATCTAATAAAAACACGGAGTCAGCAACACTCAAATCACTAACGCAACTAAAGGCCTACAGCTAGAGCACATATATAAGGGCGAACCCCACATGAATCCCCCCCACTTGTGGCATGCCAAACACAGCACATGCAAGTACCACACAGAACCTTGCATGCCAAACACAGCACATGCAAGTACCACACAGAACCTTGCCATGCCAAACACAGTACATGCAAGTAAATCAACACATAATATTCACATAGCAGTCATAAGCACATAACTTGTCCCAAAAACAAAACCACATTTCGCATAGATCAATTCAAAACATTTCAAAACACATTTGAGTATCATTTTCCCCCAACGGAAAAACCAGTAAAAAGTGAGGCTACGAGAACTCACCTCAAGCAAGTCTTTAGCAACCCAATCTCAATCACACAAGCAAATGCAACGACGCCCGCACACGACCTAGTCCAGTTAATGTCCTAATTTAATCATCCAATTCCAAAACAATCTTCACGTTTGATGCATAGTGTTTTAGACGCGTTGTACAATTACCCAAAACAGTTTAGTGGTGTGATGGTTGACGACTATACTCCCCCATCAATCAACTTATTCTTCAGAAAAATACATCTACTTTATACTATTAGAGAAAATAGATAAGTAAGTATAAATAAATATTTATAATTAATTAATTATAAATATATTATGACAAGTCTCAATCTGTAACCCCTTAACACTTCAAAATAATCATTATACTGGGTTGAAAATGATACCGATTACTCATAATACACACATAGAGAAGTTTCGAGAAAAAATATATTTTTCGTCTTTTAGTGAATTTATTAAATAAATAAAATAATTAAATATTATCTTATTATTTAAAATCAAAAATCATGTTTTTAAGAAAATTTCTAAGTATAAACTTTTTATGAAATTTCGACATGACCCGTACGTTTATACAACGTTTTCCAAGGTTTCAAACCTTAATTTCAACATTTTTCACAAATTCAACACTTTTCGACAAAAGTTCCAAAATCATCAATTTTTAAACGCTTACCAACACTTTTCCTAAAATATCATTAAATATCACTTCGTAAATACATTTCACTTTCAAAAATCCGTCAAAATTCCTCGTAACTACAAAATATCGCCTTAATTGGCTTTAAGGGGGGCCCCAAAAAAAGGGTCCATTAGGATATTTATAAGTTTAAAATATAATCCAAGTCCAAAACCAAGGTCCATTTACATATATAAGTATATACTTATATGTAAAAATAATCCGGACCACAATAAGCCCTCCCATTAAGCCGCGGCTCAAATAGACTTATTGGGCCGTGAGTCCATAAACTCCAAAATACGTATATTAAGCTTTAAAATAAGCTATAGAGCTATGTATCGCATTTGGTTACTACCATAAGCCTCAAAATAGTCCACAACATACGCTATAACACAAAATAATCAAAATCACTTTCCTAGTGATTTTGGAAAGTGGTTCGTGGCTTATAACCTAAAATAAGCCAAGAAATAGCTTAAAAATAAGCTCGAATAAGCTATACAAGCTACTATAAAAAATAAGCATTCTAGCATCATATATTATTCAACCATCACGACCACGACATCAAAACTACAAAAAAAAACCTCTTTTTCCTTTTCTTATTACACGAACCATACACACCCTTTTTCTTTCGCTTCGCTTCCAAAAAACAATTTTTCACAACGATTAACTTGTACAACTAACATCTATGCATCAAAATAAACCCAAAAGTACAAACAAAATTTAAATTTGAAAACTTACAAGAAAATCTTCAAATTTGTAGATTTTGACACGAACCGGACAACCCAAACGTTGTTTAAATGAATACCTAAACACTCGTATCAACCCGAAATATCACGTTCTCGATAAAAGTTGGAAATTTATGGTGGATTGTGGGTGGTAGGTGGCGGACGAACTAGAGACAAACACACACACACTTATGTGAATTTTTTTTTTGAAAATGGATAATGAATGAAAACCTTCTAGTAAATGGAATATAAGTGTACCAAGGTTAGACAAATAAGCTAAAACCATGCCTCCTTGTCTCTCCCTTGTCTTGAACCGGCTATGGCATCCAAGGGGTGTCGGGTTCTTCTTTTCCCCCAAAGTTAATTAGCATTTTTATTCACTTTAAAAATACTTTTCCATTAACCTAGAGTATTTACACGACATATTTCTCACTTTACACCATTCAAAACTCATTTGGACATTAACGGATGTGTCGAACTCATTTTTTAGCATTTCTCAAAATTCACGGGTCGAACCACCCGGAATACGAATAACATAATAATACCTTCCAAAAGGGATTATTAATCACAATAAACTTCAAATCATCACATATCTCATAAAATCACCACCGTCAACATGGTAAAAATCTGAATAAACTGAAAAAAGTCAAATAGTCAAAGGACTATTAATGAAATATTCATAACACAAAAAGGGCAAAGGTTACAGAAAAACAAGCATTGAACTTCTATTTGATCCAAATATGCCTGCTTTGGAAGATTATAGCATATTTGACTTCTCAAGAGATGATGAAGATGATGGTGCAGTGGCTGACATAAACAATTTGGATACAACAATCCAAGTCAGTCCTAATCCAACTACAAGAATTCATAAAGATCATCCTCTTGATCAAGTGATTGGAGATTTGCAATCAGCTACACAAACAAGAAAGATGTCAAAGAATTTGGAGGAACATGGGTTTGTTAGTATTATTCAACAAAGAACAAACCATAAAGACCTTCAAAACTGCTTGTTTGTTTGTTTTTTTATCACAGGAAGAACCCAAAAAGGTAATTCACGCATTGAAGGATCTAAGCTAGTTAGAGGCTATGCAGAAAGAGCTTCTACAATTCAAGTTACAAGAAGTTTGGACTTTAGTGGATTTACCAAATGGAAAAAGGGCTATAGGCTCTAAATGGGTTTTCAGGAATAAAAAGGATGAAAAGGGAATTGTGATAAGAAATAAAGCAAGATTGGTTGCTTAAGGATACACACAAGAAGAAGGGATTGACTATGATGAAGTCTTAGCCCCTATTGCAAGAATTGAAGCAATTAGGCTATTTTTAGCTTATGCGATTTTGTGGTGTATCAAATTAATGTAAAAAGTGATTTTCTCTATGAGAAGATTGAAGAAAAGGTGTATGTATGCCAACCACCAGGATTTGAAGATCCAGACTTTCCTGATAGAGTATACAAGGTTAAAAAAGCACTGTATGGGCTACATCAAGCTCCTAAAGCTTGGTATGAAACCTTGTCAACATATCTGTTGGACAATGGGTTTCAAAGAGGGAAAATTAACAAGACCTTATTCATCAAAAGGCACAAAGGTGATATTTTACTGGTCCAAGTTTATGTGGATGATATCATCTTTAGTTTAACAAAGAAGGAGCTATGCATTGCATTTGAGAAGTTGATGCATGAGAAATTTTAGATGAGTTCTATGGGAGAACTTACATTCTTCTTGGGATTACAAGTTAAGCAGAAGAAGGATGGCATATTTATTAGTCAAGATAAACATGTTGCTGAAATTTTAAAGAAATTTAGGTTTACAGAAGTCAAGACTGCAAGCACACCAATGAAAACTTAAAAGCCTCTGCTCAAGGATGAAGATGGTAAAGAAGTGGATATTCATATGTATAGGTTAATGATTGGTTCATTGATGTATCTTACATCTTCAAGACCTGACATCATGTTTGTAGTGTGTGCCTGTGCTAGATACCAAGTCAATCCAAAGGTTTCACATCTTCATGCCTTGAAAAGGATTTTTAGGTACTTAAAAGGTCAACTAAAATTAGACCTTTGGTATCCAAAAGATTCTCTTTTTAATTTGGTAGCATACATTGATAGTGATTATGTTGGAGCAAGCTTGGATAGGAAGTCTACAATAAGAGGTTGTTAATTCCTTAGATGTAGATTAATATCATAGCAGTGCAAGAAACAGACAGTGGTTGCAAATTCCACAACATAAGCTGAGTATGTGGCTACTTTAAGTTGCTGTAGACAAGTGCTTTGGATTCAGAATCAACTACTTGATTATGGGTACCATTTTATGCATACCAAGATCTTTATTAACAATAACAGTACTATTTGCATAATTAAAAATCTTGTTTTTTATTCAAAAACAAAGCATATAGAGATCAAACATCATTTAATTAGAGATTGCAATGAAAAGAAATTGATTCAAATGGTCAAAATCCATACTGACAAGAATGTTGCAGATTTGCTTACAAAAGCTTTTGATGTAGGTAGATTTCAATATTTGATTGCTAGTATTGGAATGCTAAATCTTTAAAGTCTTTTATATCTTTATGTTTTTGTAGAGTTTTGTATGAATTAGTACTGTTATTCATGTCATTAAAAGTTTCTACTGTTAAGTATAATTAGTATTGCTGGTTATACTTAATACTGCTGAGTTTCTACTGTTAGTTATACTTAATACTGCTAGGTATAATTAATACTGTGATAATTGTGAAAATTGCTTTGACTTGTATTTTCTTGGTTTTTGGGCTAACATTTTGCAAGAAAAGCAAAGAAAAATGTTAGATTGATGATGGGAAAGCTGTTTGGAATGAAATTGAAGTTAATACTGGTGACTTAAAGTTAATGCTGCTAGGCATAACTTACTACTGCTGAGTTACTACTGCTGGGTTGTTAAGGGTATTTTCCATAAATACTTTGATTAAATTGATTTCAATCAATCAATTAATCAATTAATCGATTTCATTCTTTCAAATACTCTCCAATTACAAACCCTAACTCAATTTTATCATCCATTATCAAAACCCAACACAAATGGCGACTCTAAAGTTTGCAGATACTCATAATATGGTCGCGTTTTTGTCTAAACCCACAGAGAGTGATGGGTTTGAACAAACTATGTATTTTTTGAATGCACACCCTATAAGGTATGCATTAATGATTAATCATACTATATATATTTCTTGCATTGAACAGTTTTGGCCATGGCCTACTATCATGGCCAAAACTATCAATGGGGAGGAACAGTTACATGCCCTAGTAGATGGCAAGAAGATAATCATCACTGAATCATCTGTTAGAAGAGATCTTCAACTAGCAGATGAGGAAGGTGTTGATTGTTTACCAAATTCTACCATTTTTAAACAACTTACATTGATGAGGTATGAGAAAATTTTACAAAAACTAACTTTTTATAAACCATTATTTTCCCCACAATGGAAATTTCTAATTCATACTACTTTACAGTGTCTAAGTCCAAAGACTACTTCCTGGAATAAGTTTAGTAGTACTATGGCATCTGCCATTATCTGCTTAGCTACAAACCAAAAATTCAATTTTTCAAAATTCATTTTTGAAAGTATGATTAGAAACTTGGATAATTTGTTTGGCAAATTTTTGATGTATTCAAGGTTCTTACAAATATTTTTGGACCAACAACTTGATGGGATGCCAACTCATAAGAGAATATATATTGCACCTTCTCACACTAAAAAGATTTTTAGAAATATGAGAAGGGCAGGCAAAGGTTTTTCTGGTAGAGTAACACCTTTATTTTAAATAATGATGGTACAAAACCAATCATAATTGGGTGAAGGTTCAACAATTCCAACTAATCCCCATCACGCACCCACCTTTTTTCAACCATCTACTTAACCTCAAAAGACACAAGAACCTAGGAAGCCTAAAAGAAAGGACACTCAGGTACCTCAGCCTAGTGATCATATTGAAAAAGTTACAGATGAGGCTGTCCATAAGGAGTTGGGTGACAGTTTGGTGAGGGCTGTCACTACTGCTTTTAGCTTAGAAGCAGAGCAAGACAGTGGTAACATAAATAAAACCCACTCAAAGGCAACACCTAATGAATCTAGTTCCCAAGGAACTAATTCAGATGGTGGTCCCTGGTGCCAAGAAACCATGGGGGATACTATTGCTTAAACTAGGTTTAAGATTGTATCTAAACATTCCAATGATTCACTGCTCGCAAGAGGTAACACAGTTCAAAGTGATGAGGATAGACTTAAACTTGATAAATTGATGGCATTATGTACCACTTTACAAAATTGGGTTCTTGATTTGGAGAAGACAAAGACCAGTCAACATAATGAGATTGCTAGTTTGAAAAGAAGGGTCAAGAAGCTTGAAAAGAAAGATAGGTCAAGAACTCATAGGCTGAAGAGATTATACAAAGTTAGTTTGACTGCTAGGGTAAAATCCTCTGATAATGAAGAAATTTTAGGTGAGGATGCATCTAAATAGGAGAGGATTGATGCTATTGATGCAGATGAAGAAATTACCCTGGTTAGTGTTCATGATGTTAATGTTTCTACTGGTGAGGAGGTGTTTGTTACAGAACAAGATGTTGTTGAAGAAGTAGTTAAAGTTATTAACACTGCTAAGCTAATTATTAGTGCTGCAACAACTGTTAGTGCTGCTATAACAACTACTGCTACAATTAAAACTATTGATGATATTACCTTAGCTTAAGCACTTGAAGAAATGAAAAGTACAAAACCCAAGAAGAAAAGGGTTGTTATACAAGAGCTGGATGAATCTACAACAACAATATCTTCACAACTATCTTCACAACAATCACAGGAAAAAGGTAAAGGGATATTGATAGAACCTGTGAAGCCTATGAACAAGAAAAATCAAATAGGCTTGATGAAGAAGAAAGACTTGCAAGAGAGAAAGCTGAAAAAGAAGAAGAAGCCAATATTGCCTTGATTGAAACATAGGATGATATACAGGCAAAGATTGATGCTGATCATCAATTGGCTGAAAGAATGCAAGCACAAGAACAAGAAGAGTTGTCTATTGAAGAAAAGGCTACATTATTTCAACAACTCTTAGAGAAAAGAAGAAAACATTTTGCAGCTAAAAGAGCAGAAGAGAAAAGAAACAAACCACCAACAAAAGCTTAACAGAGAAAGATAATGTATACTTACCTAAAGAACATGGAAGGATACAAGCTCAAAGATTTGGAGTTAAAAGAGTTTAATTCTATCCAAGATATGTTTGACAGAGCATTCAAAAGGGTAAATACATTTGAAGACTTTAGAACAGAGTTGGTGGAAGGCAAAGAAAAGAGAGCAGGAACAGAGCTAATATAAGAGATTACAAAGAAGCAAAAGGTGGAAGATGACAAAGAAACAGCAGAGCTTAAACAGTTAATGAAAATCATTCCAGGTGAAGAAGAAGTAGCAATTGATGCTATACCTTGGGCTGTTAAGTCTTCAAGTATTGTTGGCTAGAAGATTTATAAAGAAGGAAAAAAAGCTATAATCAAATAATAAGAGCTGATGAAAAGTCTCAAATGTATATGTTCTTTAGTCAAATTCTTAAAAGTTTTGACAAGGAAGATTTGAAAGATCTGTACAAGTTGGTAAAAGCTAAATATGAGTCAACAAGACCAGTGGAAGACTTGAATTTGTTGTTATGGGGTGATTTGAAAACAATGTTTGAACCACATGTAGAAGATAAAGTATGGTGGAATCAACAAGAATACAAAGTGTTGAATTGGAAGCTATATGACTCATGTGGAGTACACTCCTTAATGATGCAACATGTGCAAATTTATATGTTGGTAGAGTAGAAGTATCCCCTTGCACCACTTACACTTTCAATGATGTTGGAAAAGAAGCTTATGATTGATTATGAAAGTGAAATGGCTTATCAGCTTCTTAAATTTATCATAAAACAGCTTAAGAAGTAAAGAAGTGTTTAGAAGCATCCTCCAGGTGTTGATGAAGCTTTAAATGAAGAAACTTGATGATTTTGAAAAAGAATAACAAGTTTAGGGGAGGATTGTTGGGATTAAAAGTCTTCTTGATGTTGTTTGAATTACTGCTGCTCATGTTTGTGTTAATGCTGCTCAGCTAGATTTAGTGCTGCTCATGAACTTCAAAGAAAATATGCTAAGTGTTTACTACTGCTAGTAAAAAGTTACTACTGCTAGTAAATATTAGCACTGCTAGTGAAAATATGCTAAGTGTTTACTACCGCTGGTACAAAGTTACTACTGCTAGTGAATATTAGTACTGCTCAAGGTTAAGGCTGCTTAGAGATAAGTTAATGTTGCTAAGGTTAATAAGTTAGTATTGTTTGTTATTAGTACTGCTTATATGATATGTATTAAGTTATTTGTTTATAGAAAAGATTATGGATACTTAGGAAAGTATTGTAAGCCGACTAGGACTCCTTAGTGTATAAAATGAGGTCTTAGGGCATAGAGTTTCATATACAACTAGACGTGTAATTCATAGCTTTAAGGTCTTTGTTACCCTAATACTTTGAGAGTATTCGTATTATTATCATTAATAATATTGGAGCTTATTTGTTGAATTATATGTTCATTAAATTACTGTTTCATTGATAATTATTCTTAATATTAAAGATTAGATTCCACATAATCTTTAATACATTCAAACACAGTTTCTACTATAGTTGTGTTAGATTTATCTAATATAACTAAACCTTAAACAAGCTTAAGGAATTCCATCTATTGAAGTGGGATCAACAAGTGGTATCAGAGCTTGTTGAGAAGCTGTGAATAAGCAGAACCTGTTTTTGCTAAAAGATATGGATTAAGATTCTGAACACACATGGTGGCTGCATCCAAAGTTTTCATGCTCAAACCTGGTGAGTATGAGATCTGGAGGATGAAGATTGAACAATATATCCAGATGATAGACTATGCACTGTGGAAAGTCATAGAAAATGGTGCAACCTTGCCAAAAACGATATTGTGGAAGGTGTTATGACAGAGATTCCTATTAAAACCGCTGAAGAAAAGGCTTAGAGAAGATTAGAGGTGAAAGCTAGAAGTACTTTAATGATGGACATTCTTAATGAACATCAGTTAAAGTTTAACTCTATAAAGGATGCTAAGAAGTTACTGGAAGCTGTTGAAAAGAGATTT
>BQNB010046592.1:0-43604 GCA_026074375.1 Tanacetum coccineum
CACAAGACGAACCATTGACCAATCGGCCGGTGGTAAGCTTCGTGACAGAAACGCCAAAGAATCCTAGGCATTATTAGAGGACGTCGCCCTCTATGACAACGAAAATTGGAACGACCCAAGGAATTTCACTAAGCCGGTCAAGGCAATCTTTTTGACTCAAGATGCCCCGAGTACATCCGATCGCCGCCTCATCGAGCTCGAAAATCAAGTCCAACGCTTGATGGAAGCTCATCTTGCTCCGATGCAACCTACTCAAGTGAACAAAATCACTTCTTCATGTGAGATCTGCAGTGGTCCCCATGACACTCAGTACTGCATGGAAAATCCCGAACAAGCCTTTGTTGATTATGCATCCTCGCGTACCGACGAAGCGGGAGGTAAGTGGTACACTTTCAAGCCCGAGCAAAACAATCTTGGTGACACCTACAATCCGTCATGGAAAAGTAACCCAAACCTTAGGTGGAGACAACCCCAAAATTCTCAAAATAATTTCTCACACCCACCTAACCGGTTCCAACCCAACAGTTCGATCCCGAACCGTCGCTTCAAAAATAATCCTCAAAGTTTTAAGAATCAATCAAATCTTGAAGGATTGGTGTCCAACTTCATGGCATCTCAAGATGCTAGATTGTCTAAGTTTGAAGCCGATTTCAAACAACAACAAAGAGAGATGACCAATAAAATCAACACGGTCTTGAAGGCCATCACCGATCGAATAGTTGGAGCATTTCCTAGTGACACGGTTAAGAACCCAAAACTGAATGTTAACTGATGCGTATTTATTTTTAAATATAATTTTACTTAAGTTTTAAATTTATAAAACTCGATCTATCTGACAGCGCACTAACGGGCAGAGAACCCGATCGTGAGTAGTACAGAATGGTAAATCCGAGGTCATCCTAAGAGTTAAGTTGCAATTAGTTTCAATTTGAGTTGTCACATTTTAAAAATATGTTTTTGATTTAAAATGAATTAAAAATGCGAATAAATAAAATACTGAAATAAAAAGAGTTTAGAGATATCAGGAGAGAAAACATGCTAACCTAGGTACTACATTACTACTGTTATGAATATGTTTTCTTGTGCAATGCTAAACTATGGTTTCATTAGTAGTTTCTAAGGTCGATAGACTTGAATAGGTATATTTAGTCTATCATATACTCCCTACGATTTCGAATCAGTCCAAATCATATAGGAGGTAGGTTATCCAGGTTGTAATGATTAATCCCAACTATTCCCAAAACTTATCTAATAACCTATACAGATTATTAACCCCTTCTGAAAGAGTTCATGTGCTTTTTAAGTATATTAAGTGATAAGGGCGGAGACTGGTTAGTTCCTACACTAGGGATGGAGTGTCAAATCCTCCCTAGTACCCGATTGATCCCATATTGACTTGGTAATCTAATAATCGGTCAAGCAAGATCCAAACCACCCTCAATACTACCAAAACCCAGGGTTACACGATAGTCAAAGAATATCTAACGAAACCATAATCTAATAGGAAACACTCATCATAACAATAGTAATTACATAACTAGGCCAACACTTTAAGTGTTTAGCCACTCATGGTAATGGAAACACAGCAAGAAATAGAAGTAATCATAGATTGAAAGCTCATAATTCTTATAGTATTCATATTTGAACGATTAAATACAAAAAGTAAGTAAAGTATGATCTCCCTTAGACTCCAAGTGGAATTCTTTCGAAGGTTGGAAGCCTTTGTCGCCTCTTCAATTGGTTATGGAGGAAGTGATGTTAGAATGACTGAATGAGGCTTCTATTTATAGGTTTCGAACTTGTTACGGTGTAACCAATATAGGTGTTACACCGTAACCTTCAATACACGGCATTCCAAATATAAGGCAGAATTGTGTTACGGCGTAACCATATCGGGTGTTACGCCGTAAACTCCTTGATATTCTTTCCATAATTCAAGATCTTCATGGTTACGGCGCAACCATATGGGTGTTACGCCGTAAACTCTTTATACACTTTCCATATGTCAGGATATTCTATGTTACGGCGCAACCATAAGGGGTGTTACACCATAATCTTAACTTGATCAAGATTTCATTCCATAATAACAGTTACGGCGCAACCATATATGTGGTTACACCGTAATCTTCTCCTGAATTACGCGTCTTTGCTTGAGATTTGTTACGGCGTAACCTTCCAAATCTGTTACGCCGTAACTACTTCTAAGAGTTCGTGAATATTTTGAATTTTAGTCCTTTTTCCTATGTTTCTTGTCATTTTCTTGCATTTCACCTATAAACTACAAAATGATAGAAAATATCTCGTTTTTGAGTATTAGTGAAACATTTGCAGGTAATATAGGGGGTAATTTGACACTAAAAAGTATTAAATATTTGATGTTATCAAATATCCCTCCACTTGACTTCTACTCGCCCTCAAGTAGAACCTGTTAAAACATTTCATAAAAAGATTTCTCAGGTATAACTCCAAGAAGTGAATCTATAAAACACTTATGCTAGAAACCTTTAAAGCCGAACACATCACAAAACGGGGATAAAAAGTCACTCAACTTTCCACTAGTCTAAGTGTTTCAATTTCGGGGTGATCGCTCAATTGCACAGTCATAGCATGTATTCTATCATAAGCTTGGAAAGTACACAAATCTGCTCTAGTTAGAATTAGGGTCTAAATAATTCTTAAAGGCAACAAGGGTAATATGGTTTTAAAGGGTGATAAAAGGGTTAGGATAGACATGGGATACACATTTAATGGTTGTTAATATAAAAACACAAAACGAATAGTCAAGTAAAAGTCTAAGGCACCCATTACCAACTACTGTCCATCCATAGTTCAAGTCCTTCGGTGCGAAAAATCTAATCATATCATCATCATGGGTTAGCTAATAATGAGATGTTGCGGAGCATGCTAACCCATTCTTCACTTGTTGGATGGCTTATAGTTACACCATCCTCAAAAACTAAGTGGCTTATAGTTGCACTACCTTTATATGTGTTGGTTTTATAACATGTAACCAACATTAGGAGTTATTTCACTAAAGTGGCTTATAGTTGCACCACTTTTTTTTATTATTTTTTTTACATTTCTCCTGTACACAATAATACATCCCCCCATTTGAGATAAACAGTATCAAAAGTGATAGAAGCGGGGGTCTTCATATGATCAATAATCTGTCATCAGTAATAGTGCCAGTCTTCGAACTTTATTTTCTTGAACAATGGACTTTAAGTAGCCAACAATTTCAACATATAGATATTTATAGATTACAAGGTAGGCTAAGGTGAATGGTGAAATGAAACATATATAATGGGGGTAAAAACATAGATTGGCTAAACAAGGGTGATCTAGGGGTATCTTGCACTAATAATGAGTGCAACAAAAGGGTTTATCATGGGAGGTCGACAAGTCAGTGTAACAAGTCGATAAACACAAACATATAGGCTATTTGGGTGATTTCTTAAGTGTTGCCTTCTTGAACTATCTATTCTGGCTAATCAATTAGGTCTCGAAATGAAGTACAAGCCAAGTTTTAAAGTCTAAAATACTACTGGCACACTCAATATTTTGGTGGATTTTTGAATAATATGATGGAAACGGAATATCAGGCTTGCATCTCACCAAGTAATAATAAAGGGTAATGTAACACCCCCAAAATGGGTCGCAGTGGAATATGGGTTGGCGAGTGTTACTTCATAGATCAACAGCACAAGATAAGAGAACGACCTCTATATGAGTCGTTAAAATTGATACATTGGCTTAAATAGACTTGTTTGTTACAATAGCCGAAGCTTAAATAGTTCATCCATGAAAAGTAAAGATTTTAAGACATAACAAATATTCCCAAAATGGGTAATTGCAATTCGCGAAATCTTTTATAGTAATGGACTCCAAATTGATGACACCATGTATCCTTGTTTTCTCATACCATATTGACCAGAGAAAAACAACTTAAAACGTCAACATATGTTGAGTGAATTCACAGGTTTTAGTAAATGTATAAAATAGCGACCACAAGATATTTCCAATGTAAGACATGTAACACAAACAATATCTTAAAAAGTATTTACCAGTGATCTAAGCTCTGACAGCGAAGCTCGACATAATATTTATGCAATTTAAGCACAAATGTGCCCATTGTAGATGTTCAAACCGCGCACATCCAAATTGTTTCCGACATGTATACGTTCGTTTGTTTATCAGTACTAGTCGAAGCCTGATGAGGCCTTACTAACACCCGAACGGGAGTCAATCCCAAATAGATCTATTCATGAACTTTCTGCGCAATCGCTAACTAGCTATTGACAGTTCATGAAAGTGGGCAATAGTGGGTTTAGCTACTTAGGCCAACTCGTAATATGTTTAAAAGAGTACTTGTGTCCAAATGTAAAACAATGCATGTTTCTCACCCCAAAGATGTAAAACGATATAATTGTATAAAAGTGGGGCTATGAACTCACCGTAATGATATAATTGATTATCTAAATCAAATAGTGAATCGCCTCGGCCATTTGAATGCAACTAATTAATTATAGTCGTCAATGAGTATAGAGTATTTCATATAATGAAAACGATCACAATGTCGTATAGCTACACCACCACCTAATAGTTTTTATTAATTATTTAAAAGTTAAAACAATAATTAACTCGTACTTGTTAAATTAAAGTATATGTACTTGTACTCGTAAGAAAAATATTATTTGTTATTTATTAACACATCGTTGTAAAAAGTATATGATTTAATAATGATATTTTTATATTAATTAATAGTGTTATTATAAAAGATTGTACAAAATAAAAATAATGCTTGCGAGTTTTAAAACTTCATATCTTTATCGTTTCGACTTCTATGCCTTTTATTACGTTTCTTATGTCCACGTTTCGTATTAAAATAATTAGCAAAATCATCATATTTATAAAGTTTAGGACCCCTGATGAACATTAAGCATTTTACTGTTCATAAGCCAACAGTTTATATAAATTATTTATAAAATTAAATATGTGTCACTTGTTTAAATCATAACTTCGTTCATTAAGCTCCGTTTCTCGAGATCTGATGTCCTATGATTAGTATTAAGAAATTTATCAATTATAAATTTATAAATTTAAATCCTGATGAAACAGTAGTAATTAACTATTCACTAGCAGTTTATAAAAATTATTTTTATAACTAATTAATTTAATATATATACTTGTAAATTTTGCGTAACTTGCATCGCTTATAATTCCGTTTTTCGGAGTTCTTTATGTTCCGTAGTTAGGTATTAAGAAATTTATACAAATATTTTAGATTTAGGATTTTTACCTTTGTATGAACAGTATTTATGTGCATCACAGTTTTAATAAAAAGTGTTTTTATAAATAAATATATATAAACTCGTAAAATCCATAACTTGTTCGTTATAGATCCCCCCCGTTCTCGAGTTCGCTTACATGCCTACGATCCTTTGTAAAGAGCACTATATTTTATAAAAATATAAAACATCAGGTATTAAGTTCATAATTACCAATAGTGGAGTATAAATATATAATTAGGGTTTTAATTTATAAAAGGTTAGTTTACAATCATTTATCTTAAGAACCTTGACCATTATTTACCAAGTGTTGACGTATATTTCATCGAATGTATTTAGTTCCTCTAAATGTTCAGGTCGCTTTGTCCATATGAATCAAAAATACTTTATATGACTTAAAAATGAAACTAGTGTGGTCATCTTAGACAAGGCAACAAGTATGTATAACAAAAGAACATAAAGTGGATGAGTTTGAAAACTTAATAACCTTATAGAAGTCAAGTAGGATGAGAACAAACAAAAGATGGTAAAACCCCAATCAAGCCTTCACAATCAAAACCCTAATCAAGAAAACCCTAATTATGTTTTCTTGATAATTCCTTGTTAAACCCGAATCCAAGCTTCCCAACACCTTGAGTAGTCTTAGGTAGCCTTAGAATGAACACTTGAATGCTTGGAATACCTTGGTTGCAAAATTAAAATGAAACCCTAAAAATTAAAAGGGTGCCGTGGGTTTTGAGTGAGAATAGAGGGTGTTCTTGCTTGATTTTTCTTGTATGAATGTAAGAGTATGATAGTGCACTAGTTACTTGCTTTATATAGTAACTAACCCATGGTTTAACCTTAAACTAACTCTAGTTAAGAAGTAGGGTTAAGGTACAATTGTGTAAGTGCTCTCCTCCTCCCTAGGAGGAGAGAGACGCCATATGTGAGGAGAGGGGAGGACATTGACAAGCCAATGTTTAGAAAGTTGTGTTTGTGTAAGGTACTTGTTGGGTTAAGATATATATTACTTGGATTTAATTTGAATGTTAAGTGTATATACATACACAACTGGCCATAAGGCTTGTTTAATTGATAAGTTGATAAAATTTTATGTATTGGGTTTAAATGTGGGTATTTGTTTGAGTGTAGATGGGTAAAGGTGCTTCCGGGTACGACCGAATGTAATTTATTGCGAAACGTAAGAATTTTACGTGACCAACAAAACAGAAATTATGAAATGTATAATTATACACCTAATAATCATATAACACTTGCTTGCTGTAAACTTTAATTTGTTTGGGTGTCGACTTTACATGAACGTTGATTTTTAGTTTAACGCTATGTTAACTATAAAGATAATAATTAAAAGCGAAACGCGTAAACCGGCTAAAAATAAATAATGGAATTTATTAAAGTTGTAAATAAACCATAAAATGAAAATAGTACAGGTACTGGTGGCATTCGGCAGAAGATTACTTCCTAGTTTATTTCAGAAAAAACAGGTCAAAAATTTTAAAATTGGCATAATTTTTAAAGAAAACTAGAAAATCAAAGGCAAAACATACGTCAAGTATTAATTCTACTCCCATCCCCCCACTTGAATTGTACAATGTCCCTATTGTACATTAAGGAAATGAACTAAAAAGGAAAGAGTAAAATTATGACAAGAAACTCCCTGAGCATTGCTTCGAGATTTGAAATTTGTCGGAAATCTTTAGATTATCTCTATCTTCGAGCAAGCTCTTTTATCCCCTGTGATCACAAAAACAAACCAAAGCATAAAATCATTCTACAAGAATTATGAAGTGTACAGGAAATACAAACCTAACTTACTTTTGTAGGAATCACGGTTGCATTTAGCATATGCAATAAGCCTTTTAAACCACTTGGTGGCCCAAGTGGACGAGTTTAGTCTCGTGAGGGCTTCCAGAGAACATACCCACAAAGTCCATTTACGTATACAAGTTTTAGACATATTTAAAATTTAAATTTTGAGGTTTTCAAAAGGAGGTTACGGCGTAACTCTGATGGTTACGCCGTAATCATGTGGTATGAAAATTTTTATGTTTTTAAAGTATTACGGCGTAACCGTGAAATAGATTACGTCGTAACTAAAATGGTTACGGCGTAAACTTAAGTTGTTACGCCATAACTGCTGCAGATTTAGTAGAGTTACCACATGTTTATGGGTCGATCCGGTCTCGATAAATGCCTCATAGCTGCTAGATCCTGCAAACAAAGTAAGAAACATGCAAACCAACTATAATGCAAAAATAAATTTAAAAGTCAGGTTGTCTCCCGACAAGCACTTTTGTTTATTACTGAGTCTTTAAGCTAGACTCATGCCCATTCTATGTTTTGTTGTTTTCTACTTCCTTACGGATCATTTCCTTAAAATTTAATTTGCTCTTCCTCCCAGGAGGTAAAACATCATCCAAGTCTTTGGAGACACATACAAAACTTTGTCCACCTTCAAATGAGTATTTCTTAACTTTGAAAGTTTCCACTTGTACTTCTAGTGGATGACAATCTTCGCTTTCTATATCCATTTCCTTACGTTCTTCCTCTTCGAACCCATGATTGTGCCAGCCATAGTTATTATTATGCACTTGGTTAAAATATTCCCATATATTATCGAGAATGTGTCCCTTCTTTCCTATTCTAAGTTCCTATTCATCAGCTAGCTTATCGATTTCTAAATTGAATTCCCACTTGTAATCATCAAAGCTCCTATAGATTGGGTTATTTACAATAGCCGAGTCATCCTGGAAACAATCAATTAACCATAATTTTAATAATGTTTTTTTCACAGGTTCACTAATGTTGGTATGCCCAACCTTGACTAATGTCCATTCTCTAAAGGTATAATCTCTAGGTCTAGGTTTATTGAATTCCTGAGAGGATACTTCGGATGTGGGACTAATATCACACCACCCAGGGTATCTATTATCCCAGACCAAGGCATTGGTTTGTCTTTTTCCGTATTTTGCTAAAAGGAAATCAAGAAAGGATAGTCCTTTTCCTTTTATATTTCTTCTTTCATCATCGTAGTTGCAGTACCAAAACCTTAAGTTTCCAGTCTTAGATACCCTACAAATTTCTACCCCACCATCACACATTTTTTTTCGGGGTCACGGGATGACCACATTTTGGTTTGTTCCTTGATATTATATTTTATCGGGTTACAAAAGTGTGCTCTAGGAACATTCTCATCTAAATTAATTTTCCGTTTCTTATAATTTTGATCACCTTAGTTAGGGGATCTATCGTGCTAGTTTCCTAACTTTTCGCAATTGATTTGATTATTACTTTGAACAAGGGGTTGAGGTCTATTATCTAGGCTAGAATTAATCATAAAAAATATTTCACTAGGATTTATAAAATTATGATCTCTTTTCATTAAATCAAAGCTTATCTTATCTCCATTAATTACCATAGAAAATTTTCTAGCGAAGACATCTATCTTCACATGAATGGTAGCCAAAAAGGGTCTCTCTAGAATTATAGTTTCAGTAGGGGTGTTACCAATGGTGCCATTTTAGACATATATGCCAAATCAGAAGGGAATAGGAATTTATCAATCTTGACCTGTATGTTTTCAACTATCCCCAAGGGTGCCATTTTAGACATATATGCCATTTCACAAAGCATATTTGCTTTCTTAAGGTTGGTAAGATGTAAGTGTTCAAATATACTCCTAGGCATTACATTAATACTAGCACCTAGGTCAGCCATGGCATAAAAATTAAATTTACCGATCATGCAGGGGAGCGTGAAGCTTCTTGGATTTAACTCTTTAGGTGGCAGTTGGTGTTGTAAGACTTCAAGAGTATCACTTTCAGTCTCAGATATGAAGGACACTCCATGGAGGTTGTTGAGCATAGACGCCTCTTGAACAACAGTAACTATTTTAATTTGTCCCGAGGACGAGCTAAAGGTTTTATCTGAGTAGATTTTGTTAGTCAACTGTTCGATCTGGGTTTCAAGATTTTTGAGCGAGGCGCTTTGTTTTCTAGCATTAATTTATGCATTCTCTTGAAGTTTCTTATCCATACTTCCATTTCAGTATTTTTTTTTCATGCAAATTCCTCTTGATGCTTAGTCAATAGTTCTTATAAGCTTAGTCTCCTTTCACCATATGGTGGACGGTTATCAGTCTTTATGTAATATCCAGGTGGTCCTACATGAAACTTTCCTTCATTACTTCCGTTGAAAGGCGTTGTGCATCCAAATTCTCCATACCTGACCTCTTCAACTTGTTTTACTTCCTCGTTGAGGGGACAATCCTTGTCGAGGTGAGGTCCTTCGTAAATTTGGCATCCAACCTGGATTGCGTGAATACTTTCCTTTAGCTTTTTTATGTCTCGTCCCAGGTTGTCTAACTTGCTTACCAGAGCAGCTAGTCTATCAATGCTACTGCTGCTTCCAATATTCCTGCTTGTTATTTCGTCGTGCTATTTTTGAGAATGGTCAGCCATGGTCTGAATTGCTGTGAGAGCTTGGGCCGGTGTCATCCCAGGAATTGGTCCCTGCGAGTCAAGAAATTAATGGTTCATAGTGCTCAAACCCTTATAGAAGATGTTTACCTTTTGATGACTATTGATGTTGTGAGTAGGGCACTTGTATAGTAGGTCATTATACCGCTCCCAAGCTTGGTATAATGATTCGTCTCCTTATTACTTGAAGTTGTGAATATCTTCAAGTTGCTTCACGGTCTTGGATGGTGGGCAATACCGTTGGAGAAAGGCCTTTTGGAGGAGATCCCAGGTATCTCTTTGCGGCTCCGGTAAGAGTAAAGGGAAAAACTCGGAGCATGACCGCATCTATAGAAACCCTAGAAATATTGAATAAGCCAACGATGCTGAGGACCCGATCAATGTGAGCGTGAGCATCTTCGTTCTTGTTTCCGGAGAAGGTGTCTTCCCTCAATTCGCGCATGAATTGACTCTTGATTTTGAAATGGACATTGCCTCTAATTTCTGGTTTAACTAAGCCCGATGCCTGGTTTTCTCGTGAGAATGCTAAGTATTGTTCCATGGTGAGAGTATTGATGTCTACTCCCGCCATAGTTCCTGCAGATACTGAGTTTAAGGATAGAAAAGAAACAACAAAATAATCAAATTAATTCTAATTTTTAGCTCCCCAGCAATGGAGCTAAAAACTTGATGCGTATTTATTTTTAAATATATTTTTACACAAGTTTTAAATTTATAAAACTCGATCTACGTAACAACGTACTAACGGGCAAAGAACCCGATTATGGGTAGTACATAATGGTAAATCTGAGGTCTTCCCAAAAGCTAAGTTGCAATTAGTTTTAACTTGAAATGTCACGTATTAAAAATAGGTTTTTGATTTGAAATGAATTAAAAATGCAAATAAATAAAATACTGCAATCAAAAGAGTTTGGATATATCAGAAGAGAAAACATGCTAACCAAGTTACTTCATTACTACTGTTATGAATATGTTTTCCTATGCAATATTAAACTATGGTTTCATTAGTGGTTCTAAGGTCGATAGACTTAAATAGGTATATTTAGTCTATTCTATACTCTCTGCGATTCCGAATTAGTCCAAATCGTATAGGAGGTGGGTTATCCAAGTTGTAGTGATTAATCCCAAATATTCCCAAAACTTATCTAAAACCTATACAGATTATTAACCCCCTGATGTACTGTCGTGTAGGGTTAATTATTTGATTATCAAGTTTTAAATTTATATTTAGCTGATAAACCTAAAACAACAATTTAACGAGCAGTGTACCCGGTCAAGATGGAGTTCACGGTAAGTAGGGTGTCAAACACTAAGAGTGGAACATTAATCCTATATTCTATCAGTATTTTAATTAGTTAATTTACTGGTTAAACCTATGCTATGTACGTTGTCTAAGGATATGGGGGTTTTCAGCTTGAGAGACTGGCACAGGTTTGGTGGAAACAAATACCAATTCAATACACAATAAACACAAATGTAGAAGATTAGAAGATAGAAAAGCGATACAAGCCAAATGATAGAAAACTGTATTAGCCTTAGTGCAATGATTTACTTATCTCGAAGCGGCATATCATTTTTAAGACTTAGGCGAGACATCATCCTATGACCTAGACACAATTAATCCTGTCACAATTAACGCATCCGCATAAAGCATCCTTTAGTTTAATTATAATATATCTTAGAGAATTAAAGCAGTGGTGATCCTGTTAAAACCCTAGCCCAACAGGACTTTACCCACTTATTGTTTGACAGTGTTTTATATACTGGTCGTCTACTATTCTAATCTTTATTAGTAAATTGAGAGCATGATTGCTGAAACATAAACGGGTCACCTACCGGTCCAACTAAGCTCATAATTCAAAAACAAAGACAGAATGTTATTTGTGATCCTACTGTTCCAGTAATATGAAACACGATATGGAGAGCTATCCCGGTATCTAGATAACTTGGTCCGTATCACTAGATCCAGTTGAATGATAGGTCGCATATTCAAACACATAAACAAGTATGAGGTGATAAACATAATTAAAATATTCATAGATAAAAGTGAAGAAATCGATTTTAAAACTAGCACCAAACATTAAACATTCAGTAATGGATACATACCTAAGGTATTACCCACAACCATTGTAAATATACAATGTAATGCAAACAACTAAAAGCCGAAAACGATTGTAAGAGAGTAAAAATTTATCAACACGAGTCTTCTATGGATCGATGATCGACAATGCTTAGGACCTCTGTGCTGATCGTCTCTTCTACAAATTCGATCGTTAATGAGATGGAATAAAAGCAAGATGATATTGCCACTAAAAAGAAACTCGTTTTATCTTCTATTTATTGTCTAAAAAACTTCGATACGCCGTATCGTACAAGCGGTCGAGCTACGCGTAATGCTGGATTCCTTAAGTGCTGGCGACTTCGTTATAATCACTGATATCATCCCATTGATTTGATTAACCTATTCTGTGATAGGTTTTCTTTCATGGATACCGTATGTAGATAGAGTAAAACGCCCAAAATTGGAATCTGGCAAACGCTTTCTGGGTAAATCGTGGCCTGATAGCGGTATTGGTGAAAATTCACAGAAATCTCAATGTCATATTTTTTAGGGCTCCAATTATGCGCCTTTTAGCTTATCTTCACAAAACACTCCTAAATTACTGCATTTATCAACCTAAAGCATTTAATACCAAATAATACAAAAATTAGTATATAAGTGGGCAAAATAGATGTGATAAAATGATATAATAAATGACTTATTTATGATCATCACCCTCTCTACAAATTCCTGTAATTTATTAAGATATTAAGTGATAAGGGCGAGACCGTTTAGTTCCTACGAACTAGGATGGAGTGGCAAATCCTCCCTAGTACTCGATTTAATCCCATATTGACTTGGTATCAAAGAATGGGTCAACAAATCAGTTGTTTTTATAATCCAGGATTATAGGACAAAAACCCAGGTTTAACGATAGTCAAAGATATATCTAACAGAAACCATAAATCTAACAGTAAAACATTCAGCATAACAGTATTATTTATATAACTAACCTAACACTTTAAGTGCTTAGCCTCGTTCATTGTAATAAGGAAACCTAACAAGAAATAGAGAAGTACTCAAGATTAAAGCTCATAATTCTGATGATTAATACGAATTTGAATCCGACTAAATACAAAAATAAGTAAAGTGAGATCTCCCTTGGACTCCAGTGGTGGAGTCTTTCAATTGATGCCTTTGTCCCTCTCTCCAATGTTGTGTAGAATGATTCAAAGACTGAATGAGGCTCTATTTTATTAGTTTTCTGAACTTGTACAAAAGCGTAACCAATATAGTTTATGCCATAACCTTTAAAAACACTTCATCCAAATATATAGCAAGTTTGTTACAGCGTAAGCCGATAACGGGTGTTACACCCGTATACGGCCTTGAGTATTCTTTCCTATAAGTCAAGATCGTCATGGTTACGGTCAACCATAATATTGGTTTACCCGAAACCTGTCGACACACTTTGCATATGTTTAGGATTTTTCTATTTAATGGTGCAACCATAAGGGGTTTACCGCGTAAATCTAATCGTTGTCAAGATTTCATTCCATAATATGAACGTTTGACGGCTAAACCATAATATGTAGAGGGGTTACGCCGATAATCTCCTCGTCGAATTACCGTCTTTGCTCGAGAATTTTGTGTACTGCATAAACCGTCCAAATCGTACGATGCCGTAACTTACTTTATCTAAGATTCAAGAATATTTGCACTTTTATTTCACAGTCCCTTTTTTCTTGGTCATTTTTCTGGAATTTCACCAAAAACTACAAAATGTTTTAATTACTCATTTTTTAGTATTAGATGCTGAAATACAAAATGTTTGAAAATATCTCATTTTTTAGTATTAGTGAAACATTTACAGGTAATATAGGGGGTAATTTGACACTAAAAAATATTAAATATTTAATGTTATAATAAAGTAATGTTCAAATTTTGATATGGCTTAAATACAACATTTGTCCTTTTAAGCCAAATATCATTAAACATAGTACCTGTACATAGTTTGATAGATAATGGTTCTAATGATCCCATTGCATTATATTAGTAATTTGATACACTATGTTTTGGGTGATCCCACTCAGTTAAAGTTTATATAGTAATCTGAATTCACATGCTATAAGGAAATACACATGCCTTTATATTTTAATGCAAACAACATAATTAAGCTTTTTAGATTACACTTTCTTAAAATACCCTTCTTAGATTATTTGTATACAAAAAATTGCTACCAAACACAATCTTAATGAAAGTTTCATAACTAGTTGAGACTCCTGCCCATATAAATATCCCTAATTTCAGTCAATTCTACATTATATACAGACCCTTTTTCATAAAGTCTTTCTCACGTGTTGCAACTTGTTCAAGTTTATTCAAATTCTTTTTCGTATGATCAATGTTAACCAAATTAGAACTTCAATCAAACCTTAATATTTTTTCCTAAATTAAAAGCAAAATCAAAAACCTTTTTAGAATATAACTAAAAGGCCTATATATTAATATTAAACAATATCAAGAAATTAGATATTAAAAATCATACCTTTAGGCTATTAAAAGAGTTCTTGTTCTTCCATAAATAAATTATTACTATTATCTTCGAAATCACTTCCATGAAAATTAGGTCGAAAATTTTTGTGGTTTAATTTGAAATCGCCCAATTATAGGTTTAGGTTTTGATTTGGAACATGGGTTTAAAGTGGGTAGACATTCAAATTCTTGTATGGTTTTGTATTTTCTTGATTTTTAGTATTGACCCATAACTTTTGTAACTCATTCTCCGTGTTTTTAAAGTTTTAGTTTTTTTACAATTTGGACACATATACTTCTTAGCTTAATTTGTTCATAAAAACATATTTACCATATTTTTACCAAATAAGGAATAAGCATGAAGGTGTTTTATTAAATAGTTTGAAATAGAAGAAAAATAACAAAGAAATGGTTCCTTACTAAAAGAAATATTCTGTTTTCAAGAAATATACAAATTTCCTGCACGTTGCCGTGTTCCCTATATATATAAAAAGGATTTTAGATCATTAATTAGGAAAGTAATGGTTGTAAATATGTATTGTTACTATTTATTATGATCGTTAATAAGCGTCACAAGTCATTACAAAAATACCCTTTATCGATTGATACTTTGTACCCTCAAACTATTTGTACTTTAACTCTAAGAATTATGATTTTGAATTAACTAAACAATGATAAGAATTAAGAACTAACAACATTATCCAAACTATGAATCATTTGATTATTTAGAGTAAATATGTATTTTCTAGTGATACACGCTGTACGTTTTTATCTAAAATAAATCTAACGGCTAGCTTGTTTTTGCAAGTTTTGTTAAATTAACTTTGTATCAAAACAAATTCTTTAACGATTTTGTTATAACCTACGAGTTTTTATCAAATTAAAATATTAATTACAACATGTTTCTTGTGTATAGGATTTGTTGCTTATACTGATAAAAAATTTATGCTCAATCATGAATGTTTAACATCATTATCGATGTTTATACATCAACTACACCACAATTCTTCCAGGCAGCCTATGATCAACAAGCAATAGAATCATTCCACAAAACATTCTTCATCTCTCACTTTGATCATTAACCGAGTAAGGTGTCGTATCATATTTTAAGGGCTCTAACCTTGATAAGTACCAAAACTTATTGATAGTGATAACAATCAAGATTACTCGAAATTGTTATAAGAACAAAACAGGATCTATCAAAAGTATAATCAAGATCGAATAGTGTTCTTGTGTTTGATTACTTGAAATTAAACGTTTATAAGGATTTAGAATGAAGAGAGAAAGTGAACTACAATTACCAAGCTAGCTATTACAAATGAGTATTGTTTAGTATTTAAACGAAAGGGTTTGGGAGAGAAAATATGTTTTATCTGTTATGAGCCAAAGGTGGAGATAAACACGTGCACCTTACGTGTTTGGTTTAAAAACATGCACGTGTACCTCACGTGTCACCAATGGCTATAACAGACTCATTCATAGTCTATTAATCCATCCCCCTTAAACAATTCTTGTCCTCAAGAATTGAGATCAAATTCTGGGTAGTCCTTGCTCAACTTATCCAAAGGCTCCCAAGTAGCATCTTCAACACTGCCATTAGTCCATTGTATTAATCTATAAACTGAGACTGCATTTCTTTGCTTCACCATCTTTCTATCTAAAAGGGCTAGAGGTTGAGCTGCTAACAAGCCATTCTCATCACACACATTAACTTCAATGTGCTGCCCACTTGGTACTTCACCTCTATGCTGCTTGAGTTGAGATACATGAAAGACATTGTGAATTTGATCTTGTGAATTAAGTTCCAACTAATATGCTACTTGTCCCACTTTAGCGATAACTTTAAAAGGCCCATAATACTTAGGAGAAAACTTTTTTTGGTTTCCCATCCTTACAGTCACTTTCCTATGAGGTTGTAACTTTAATAAGACCCAATCTCCTATTTCAAAACTTCTTTCAGTCCTTCCTTTATCAGCTTGTTGCTTCATCCTATTCTATGACCTGATAAGGTGATACTTGGCTGTTTATATGGCTTCTTCCTTGGCTTTGAGTGTCCTATCCACAGCTTCCACCTTACTTAAACCACCAAAGTAAAGAACATGTATTGGTGGAGGTACTCCATACACTATTTCAAAAGGAGTTGACTGAGTAGCTATATGAAAATTTGAATTGTACCAAAGCTCAGCCAAAGACATCCATTTAATCCATTCCCTTGGGTGTTCACCAGTCATACATCTCAAATACCCCTCCAAACATCTATTTACCACCTTTGTTTGACCATCAGTTTGAGGATGGTAAGCAGTTGACCTCACAATTAAACTTGTAACAACTTGAATAATTTTGTCTAAAAAATTCTTAAGAAGACTCTATCCCTGTCAGAAACTATGGATTTAGGAATTCCATGTAGCTTGCACACATTATCCAGTAAAGCTTGTGCAACTTGATGAGCAGTGAAAGGGTGAGATAAAGCTATGAAGTGAGCATATTTGTTGAGTCTATCAACTACCACCAATATCACATCTTTCCCATAAGACTTAGGTAACCCCTCTATGAAGTCCATGGAAATATTAGTCTAAATGTTTTGTGGAATAGGTAAAGGTTGTAGCAATCCAGGATAAGCTGCCAAATTTAGTTTACACTTCTGAAAAACCCAACACTCCCTTACATACTGCTTGACTTGTTTCCTTAATCCTTTCCAATAGAGAGATAAGAAAATCTTATGAGTTGTTACCTTGACTCCTAAATGTCCCCCAACTACTCCTCTATGAAAATATTGCAACAATTCCCTCCTTAACTCTGGATTATTGCCAACTACAATATTACCTTTTCTTGTCAATTGATTGTTAGACACACATACTGTTTTTTAGCTACTTAACCAGCCTGTAGCTTTATATAATTAACTGCAATTTCTCATCTACTACCCAACTATCTTTAATTTTCTTTGCTAAGTCAGTAGAAACCAATATAGTGATCATACTAAACAACTCAGAAGTTTGTACTCTTAAAAGTACATCAGCTGCTCCATTTTCACTTCCCTTTTTGTACACCACCTTATAGTCAAACCCCATGAGTTTAGGCAACCACTTCATTTGAGTAAGAGTTGTAATCTTCTGGTCCAACAAATATTTCAAACTGAAGTGATCTGTCCTAATAATGAAATGCCTATCCAAAAGGTATCCCCTCCATTTCTCCAATGCTAACAAGACTGCCAAGAATTCTTTCTCATATTTAGACAAACTTTGGTGTTTTAGGGATAAAGTTTTGCTTATGTAAGCAATAGGGTGACCATTTTGTTGAAGTACTGCTCCTATTCCTACCCCTAAAGCATCTGTTTATACTTCAAATGGTTTTGTGAAATCAGGTAGAGCTAAAATTGGTGCTCTTTGCATAGCAGTCTTGAGGGTCTCAAAGGCTAATTAAGTTTCTTCGGTCCACTTATAGCCTCCATTCTTTAGCAACTGAGTTAAAGGTTTACTTACTGATGCAAAATTCATAATAAACCTTCTATAGTACCCAGTAAGGCCTAAAAATCCCATAATTGCTTCACATTACTTGGAATTAGCCATTCTTACATAGCTTTGATCTTGCTAGGGTCTGTAGCTACCCTCTTAGCTGATATCCCATGCCCAAGATACTCCACTTGGTTAGTGCCATACACACACTTACTTTTTTAGCAAATAATTAGTTTTGTCTCATGTTAGCTAGAACAGCTGATAAGTGTTCCACATGATATTTTAAACTCTTGTTGTATATGAGTATATCATCAAAAAATACCAAGGTAAACTTTCTTAGGAAAGGTTAGAATACCTCATTCATCAGTGCTTGAAATGTTGAGGGAGCATTGGTCAAACTAAAAGGCATGAACAGGAATTCACAGTGGCCTTAATGAGTTTTGAAAGCTGTCTTGGGAATATCCTCCTTACGCATCCTGATTTGGTGGTATCCAGACCTTAGATCTAACTTAGAAAAGATTGTAGCACCATGTAATTCCTCTATGAATTCTTCAGTATTGGGAATAGGAATTTTGTCCTTGATTGTATGTTTATTTACGTGTCTGTAATCTACACACTTCCTCCAAGTGTTATCCTTCTTTTTCACCATGATAATAGGAGAGGCAAAAGGACTATTGCTTGGCTTGATCACTCCTGAATCTAACAATTCCTTCACCATAACTTCTATGGCATCCTTCTGCATAGGAGGGTGGCTATAAGGTCTGATATTGACAGGTTGAGTGTTTGGAAGTACATGAATTCTATGATCATATGACCTCTTAAGAGGCAATTCTGTTGGCACTTCAAAGACATCTGCAAAGGTATCCACTACCTTAGACAATTTAGGATCAATCTCGTCCTCTTTGTCATGTCCCTTTATGTTCATCAAGTTTACCCAGTGTTTGGATAGACACAAAACATTAAAAACTCAGCATTAGTTGTGCCTTCAAACTCCTTATCCTGATTTTTCCCTTCCAACCACTGGATTGCAGCTTTGGGAGTACCCCTTAATGTCATTTTCTTATCCTTATACATAAATTCCATTCTCAACTGGTTAAAGTTGCATTTAATATCCCCAAGAGTGGCTAACCATTAGATACCTAAAACCATTTCACAGCCTCCTAATGGTAGAATCATCATGTCAGTGTAAAATGTTTTCCTTGAAGTTGCCATTCAAAAATTTTACATATAGCATTACTAATCAACTTTCTTCTACCACCTACAGCAACTTCCATTGGGTAAGTTCTGTTTGTTTTACACCCAACTTGTTTAGCTACATTCACATCTAGGAAATTATGGGTAGCTCCATAGTAAACCAATATATGCACCTCATGTCTTCTAATTTTGCCAGTAATCCTCATAGTTTGAAAAGAATTGGCCCCATTTAATGCATTCAGAGAGACTTGAGGTACCTATTCTGGCATTAAGATTTCTTCTTCCATATATTCTTCTTCACTTTCTAACTCTTCATAAGTCAAGAGTACTGTCACACCCCCAAATAGGGTCCCTAATGACATCAAATAACGTCACATTATTATATCATTTATCCCATCTATTTTGCCTACTTTTATATAATTATTTCATTATTTGGTACTTAATCGCTTTAAAGTTGATAAATGCAGTAATTCAGGAGTGTTTTGTGAAGGTAAGCTAAAAGGCGCATAAATTGGAGCTAAAACGAAGTCATTTGAAGATTTCTAAAAATTCACCAATACGCCGTATCCAACTAAAGAGATACGGCGTATCTGCGCCAAGACTTCACAAGAAAATGCGTTTGACTAATTCCCAATACGGCGTATCCATGCTATCTATATACGCTATATCCATGTAGATAACTATTCGAAGATACAGTAAATCAAGTAAATTGGGAATGATATCAAAGATTTATTACGAACGTAGCGCGCACTCCAAGGAATCCAGCCCAATACGCCGTATCGACCTATCTAGATACGGCGTATCGAGTATTTTTCAGCAACTATAAATAGAAGACTCAAAAACGAGTTTTAAGAGTGCAATATCATATTCTTTATAACATACTCATCAGAGATGAATTTTAGAAGAGAAGATCAGCCATAAAGGTCAAGCATTGATCACGACTCTATAGAAGACATCGTGTAATTTTTACTCTCTTAATCGTTCGATTTCAATTGTTTGATTACACTTGTATAATTATAATGGTTATGGGCTAATACCCTCGGGTATTAGCCATCTTAATGAAAGTTCAATGTTTGGTTTGTTTTAAAGTCGATTTCTTAATTTATCGTTGATTGTTTAATTATGTTTATCACCTCATACTTGTTTATGTGTTTGAATATACGACCTATCATTCAACTGGGTCTAGTGTTATGGACCAAGTAATCTAGATACCGGGATAGCTCTCCATATCGTGTCTTATATTACTGGACCAATAGGATCACAAATAACGTTCTGTCTTTGTCTTTTGATTATGAGCTTAGTTGGACCGGTAGGTGACCCGGTTATGTTTAAGCAATCATGCTCTTAATTAACTGATAAAGATTGGAATAGTGGAATACCAATATATAAAACACCTTCAAACAATAAGTGGGTAGAGTCCCGTTAGGCAAGAGTTTTAACAGGATCACCACTGCTTTAATTCTCTAAGATAGATTATAATTAAACTAAAGGATGCTTTATGCGGATGCATTAATTGTGACAGGATTAATTGTGTCTAGGTCTTAGGATGATGTCCCGCCTAAGTCTTAAGAATGATATGCCGCTTCGAAATAAGTAAATCATTGCACTAAAACAAACAAACCAGCATTAAACCGGATTTAATATGGCTAATACAGTTTTCTATCATTTGGCTTGTGCCGCTTTTCTATCATCTAATCTTTATCTTTTGTGTTTATTGTGTATTGAATTGATATTTGTCATCACTAAACCTGTGCCAGTCTCTCAAGCTGAACCCCCAATTCATTAGACAACGTACATAACATAGGTTTAACTAGTAAATAGACTAATTAAAATACTGATAGAATATAGGATTAAATTTCCACTCTAAGTGTTTGACACCCTACTTACCTCGAACTCCATCTTGACCGGGTACACTGCTCGTTAAAGTGTTGTTTTAGGTTTGTCGGCTAAATATAAATTTAAAACATGATAATCAAATAATTGACCCTACACGACAGCACATCAGGTTTTTGGCGCCGCTGCCGGGGAGTGTAAATAATTGAACCTTATTCTTATTAGTATTTCTAACCTTTAATTTAATTTAGTGTAATCTAATTATTTAAATTCTGTTTGTATTTATTCGCATTGTGTGTTTAAATTGTTTGTTTAAATTCCTGCATTTAACTGTTTTAAATAGTATTCTATTTTGACTAATCACCTGATACGCCGTATCCACCAGTTGGATATGACGTATCAAACTTTCTGATCAGGATAGCGTATTGAGTTTCATAGTCTAAATTGCGTATCTGTTTTTCAAACAATACGGCGTATTCCGTAAACTCTATACGGGGTACTAGTATTCAACCGACCTATATGGCATATTCAAATTAATTGAATACGGCGTATTCGTCATCTGATACAGTAACAATAGTAAAACTCAATCTATTTGATTTCACGCTTAATTCCTCTCATCAGGACATATCCTACTAATTCGTTGTCATTTGTTTTAGGTAGTGCATGACAAGAAGTTCGACGAAGGAACTACTCTCACCTTTTGAAAACCTGGAACAGAAATTTCACTCAAAAAGGAGGCTCTTTGATACACCTAGTCTCATAGAATCGAATTCACCTGAGTTCGATCACATTTTTGACATCAAAGAACAATCAGAGGAAGGGGAAAGAGAAACAATTACGGAAATGATACAGCTGTATATGAGCAAAACTCAAGAAAAATACGAGTCGGGCGTTACTAGGCCTACGATCAACCAAGATACCCCCTTTGAATTGAAGGGGCAATTCCTCAAAGAACTTCGTGACAATACTTTTAGTGGCTCAGAACACGAAGTAGCAAACGAGCACATCGAAAAGGTTCTAGAGATTGTTGACTTATTTCACATCCCAAAAGTAACTCAAGATTAAATCATGCTTCAAGCCTTCCTAGTATCCCTCACTGGAGCTGCAAGTAGATGGTTAAGGAACTAGCCATCAAGGTCAATTACAACCTGGGAGGTCCTTAAAACTAAGTTTTTGAACAAATACTGTCCACCTGCACGCACCGCAAAGAAAATGGAGGAAATTAACAACTTCCAGCAGGAACCCGATGAAATCCTTTTCCGCGCATAGGAAAGATTCAAAGAATTTCTAATGAAGTGTCCTCAACATTATTTGACCGACATACAGGAAGTTATCTTATTTTACAACGGGCTCGATGTTCCAACTCGACAGATCCTGGACTCAAAGGGTGTCATACCTTCCAAAACTGCTGCTGATGCTAAAATAGCCATTCAGGAGATGGTTGAATACTCTCAGAAATGGCACAATGGAACATCTTCTAGGACTAGAAGTACTAAAACTTCTGACGGGCTTGCTGCTATCCAAGCCCAACTCAACAATCTAGGACGATAAATAAAGAAAGTAAATGAGAAAGTGTACGCTGCTCAGGTCGGATGCGAACTATGCAAAAGACCACACTATACAAAATATTTTCCATAAAAGGAAGAAGGGAAAACTTTGGAAGAAGCCTACTATACACAGTCCAGTGCACCCTATCAACCTAGAGGATAGTATAGAGCAACAGGGCCAGGATTCTACCAATGAAATAATGGAAATTCTTCATATCATGATCGGAGACCAAGCCTGGAAGAATCACTGACCAAATTCATGGCAGAATCAACTAAAAGGCATGAAGAAAACTCGAACATAATTAAGGAGATTCGAGCTTCTACCGATACAGCAATAAGAAACCAAGGAGCTTCGATTAAGACCTTGGAAATACAAATCGGACAGATGAGCAAATTCTTACAAGAGAGAGGGTTTGGAAGCCTTCCCAGCTCCATGGAGAGAAACCCTCGAGACCAAGTTAAATTGATCTCAACTGCTAAAGCTGATTTCTCTGAGATACGCCGCATCGAGCATGAGCCATACGCCGTATCGGGTACACAGCACAGAAATCTATTTTCTGAAACAGTCCCTTTTCCAAGACGACTGCAAAACTTTGGCTATGATTATTGGAGAGAGACGCAGGATGTGAAGATTCTGGATACTTATCACTCCTTGCCTTAAAAAGAAAAAGACCAAGGGAGCTTTACTTTACCTTGTTTTATTCATAATATTTGTTTTGATAAAGCTCTTGTTGACCTTGGAGCAAGTGTGAGCGTTTGCCATTCTCTACCTACACCAACCTTGGTCTAGGAATTTTATCTCACACTAGATTGACCATTTTATGTGTTTGAATATGCGACCTATCATTCAACTGGGTCTAGTGTTACGGACCAAGTAATCTAGATATCAGGATAGCTCTCCATATTGTGTTTCATATATCTGGACCAATAGGATCACAAATAATGTTCTGTCTTTGTCTTTTGATTATGAGCTTAGTTGGACCGGTAGGTGACCTGTTTATGTTTCAGCAATCATGCTCTTAATTAACTGATAAAGATTGGAATAGTGGACTACCAGTATATAAAACACCTTCAAACAATAAGTGGGTAAAGTCCCGTTAGGCTAGAGTTTTAACAGGATCACCACTGCTTTAATTTTCTAAGATAGATTATAATTAAACTAAAGGATGCTTTATGCGGATGCATTAATTGTGACAGGATTAATTATGTCTAGGTCTTCGGATGATGTCCCGCCTAAGTCTTAAGAATGATATACCGCTTTGAGATAAGTAAATCATTGCACTAAAACAAACAAACCAGCATTGAACCGGATTTAATATGGCTAATACGGTTTTCTATCATTTGGCTTGTACCGCTTTTCTATCTTCTAATCTTCATCTTTTGTGTTTATTGTGTATTGAATTGGTATTTGTCATCACCAAACCTGTGCCAGTCTCTCAGGCTGAACCCCTTATTTCATTAGACAACGTACATAGCATAGGTTTAACCAGTAAATAGACTAATTAAAATAGTGATAGAATATAGGATAAAATTTCCACTCTTAGTTTTGACAGCCTACTTACCGCGAACTCCATCTTGACCGGGTACACTGCTCGTTAAAGTGTTGTTTTAGGTTTGTCGGCTAAATATAAATTTAAAACTTGATAATCAAATAATTGACCCTACACAACAGCACATCAAAACACTAAGTTCAAGATGTCAATGAAGGGCAAATGTCATTCTTTTTAGGATTACAAATTTCTCAAAGTCCCAAAGGCATCTTTATAAACCAATCTAAATATGCTTCTGAACTTGTTAAAAATATGGTTTGCTTACTACTGATTCTGTCGACACGCCCTTAGTAGAAAAAAGTAAACTGGATGAAGATCTATAGGGGAAACAAGTTGATACTACACTTTACCGTGGCATGATTGTATCCCTTATGTATCTTACATCCAGTAGACCTGACCTTATTCATGCAGTCTGCTTATGTGCTCGGTATCAGGCAAAGCCTACCGAAAAGCACTTACAAGCGGTGAAACAGATCTTTTGATACCTTAAGGGAACCATTAACATGGGTCTTTGGTACTCGAAGGATACCGGTATGTCTCTAACAGAATATACAGATGCAGACTATGTGAGGTGTCAGGACACTAGACGTAATACATCGGGAAGCGCTCAGTTCTTAGGTGACAAACTTGTTAGCTGGTCATCCAAGAAGCAAAAGTGCACTGCCATCTCGAGTACAAAGGCTGAATATATTGCCTTATCTGGGTGTTGTGCTCAAATCCTATAGATGCGTTCACAGCTAACAGACTACGGCTTTCAATTCAATAAGATTCCTCTATACTATGACAACAAGAGTGCGATTGCTCTATGTTGCAATAATGTTTAACACCCACGAGTCAAGCACATCGATGTTCGCTACCATTTTATAAAGGAGCAAGTAGAGAATGGAATCGTGGAGCTATACTTTGTCCAGACTGAATACTAACTGGCTGACAACTTCACTAAACCTTTGCCTAGAGAAAGATTCAACTTCTTGATCGAAAAGCTCGGTATGAGAAGCATGTCTCCGGAAACATTGAAACGTCTGGCAGAGGAAACGGACGAGTGATGGTGGTAACCCATATCCTGTATTATATATACATAAGAAAATATAAAAACTCAAAAATATTTTTCTTTTATATATAAATTTTTCAAAAAAGAAAATTAAAAAATTAAAAAATATAAAAAATATGTATCTCTGGCATGTCTTCTGAAAATCGATAACATTTACGGCCTTAGAAATGTCATTTAATAATGATACGAGGCTATAAATGAAGTTCGAGCAGAAATTCAAAAGCTTTCAAAAACATGCCAAAAAATGGCTTGCTATTATTTCATATAGCAACCCGGTCATCATCTTAAAGCAAAGTATTTCAAAATAAAAACTTGACCTCTCAACGGGAAAATTTATTCTCGGGCATGGTTTACGTTATGACCATGCAAAGGCTTGTGATTACTTTGCATCACAACCCGTGCTTTCAAATATAATATAATCATCTTCAGGAATTCATCAGAAAAATCATTTTCAAAAGACATTTGACCACTCAAACAACGTCTACTGCTCTTTAAGTAGAAAACGGGTCATTGTTTGAGGGGGAGAATTTGTCAAATATCCTCTTCATAATTATTCATGTGTTAATCGGAAAAATATTTTAAACAATAAAGGGTGAACAATTAAAGGGGAGTTAATTAATTTTAACTCAATCGGGCTTTATTTTCTATGTATTTAATTCTTTACGGGTAGTACTACAAAATGTGTGTCCTAATCTTGATAACTAAACTTTAGGGGCTAGTTTTACCATTTAGGAAACTTAATTAATCCTTAGGTTAAGTTTATTAAGAAATTGGAAGATCTAGTAAACCTTAGGGGGCATTTATGCCAAAACCTTAAATGATTTAAACATAAACACCCCTCCTTGTCTGTTACACACACATGAACACACTCTACAACCTTAAACCTCCATTGTTGATTTTCAAACCTTCAAGAATTCATTCTATCTTCGTTTTAATCTTAAGGCACACTTGTCCTAATGTTATAACTTCCATATATCAGACCTAATTGTGGGAATTTACTCGAAAAACCCTTAAGATCGACCTAACTTGTGACACCTTAAAAAGTGGATGAATAGTTAAATTGATTTAGGGGTTTTGGTCCTATAGGGGTCTAGATGTTGTACCTATATCAGTTTTTAATGGGAATAAAGCATTCACATGTTGTGAGTGATTCTTGAGGTCGAATTAGTTAAAAAATGGGCAAGAACTTGTAAAAGTTCATGGGTTTAGGTTTAGAATTGTTATAATCATTGTTTATATGCATTTGAGTGTTCTTAAACATTCTTGTATGTGATGATTTAAATATCTTGGGTTTCTCGTGTTGTTATGGGTCGAAAAAGTCATAAGTCAAGACTTAAGTGGTTAAATCATGAGTTAAAGATGTTAGAATGTTTCCTAGATGCTAAGAGATCAAGTTAAGATGGATAGTGTTGCTTGATAAGGTGAAATATGTTGGTGGATAATTTGAATATGCGAACTATACCTGAATACATGTAGGCGAGTTATACACTTGCATGTACATAGACGAGTTATACATTTTTACATAGGCGAGTTATACACTTGCATGTACACAGGCGAGTTATACTTTTTACATAGGCGAGTTATACACTTGAAATCACACAGGTGAATTATACACATTTACTCAAGCAAATTATACACTTGGGTTAACAACAGGTGAACTATACATATATGTATAGGCGAACTATACACATAGGATTAACACATGCGAGTTATACCCATATACTAGGGGATTTATACAGGATTTTTTCTTGATGAACTAATCTTGTTATCTTGGTAATCTAATCTCATAATCTAATCTAAGTTTAATTAAACCTTAACTTATCACTTAGTGATTAATTTAGGTTTAGTTTCTCCTTAGAAATCTTTAGTGATTGCCTTGAATTCTTTTAATTGCCTATAGTTAGTGTGTAGTTTGATTATGTGTTTCTCCTTGTTTCATGTGTGTCAATGTTGTGCCTAGTATCTGTGTGTGCATAACTCCTTGTGTAAATCAGTCTTGCATTGTCTTTCAGTGATATATATTTGCTTCTATATGACTTGTATGTGATAACTCTTAGCAGAATCATGTCTTCCATTACTGCTCAACAAACCAAACTTGATCTGGAACTTGTTCCAAAGGAGAAAAGACTTGACATTGGAAAATGCAACAGAAGAATCAATCTTGGAAATATCCAAAGAGAGCCCACATTTCAAGTTGTTCTGGATGCCCTGGATCTCACTCCATGCTACTCAGCCTTTCTCATCACTGCAGATGTTCCAGAAGTCTACATGCATCAATTCTGGGATTCTGTTTACAAGCATGACACTTTCCATAGATTTAAAATAGACAAAAGGAATAGATTCAAAATCAATATAGAAGTCTTCAGAGACATCTTCAAGATCTGCAATAGAGTATAGGGTCAAGACTTTGATGCACTTCCTACTGATGAAGAAATTGTGTCTTTCTTAAGAGATCTTGGTCACACTGGGGAAATCCATTCACTCAATGATGTTGTTGTTGATCAAATGCATCAACCCTGGAGAACTTTTGCTGCTCTCATTAACAGAATTTTATCTGGAAAGACAACTAGTCTTGATAAGTTTCGTCTATCCAGAGCATAAATCCTTTGGGGTATGTACCATCAGAAGAATGTGGACTATGTTGAACTACTTTGGGAAGACTTCATTTACCAGATTGACAACAAAGCCTACAAAAAGCAAGAGAAGATGTACTATCCTCGATTCACCAAAGTTATCATTCATCACTTCCTTACTCAAGACAAGACACTCTCCTAGAGAAACAAGATCGGGATGCACACCTCCAAGGATGACTATCTAATAAACACTTTAAGATTTGTCTCTGTAAAAGAAGAAACTCAAATCTATGGTGCTATACTTCCTGATTCTTTAACCAATCCTGAGATGAAGGAAACCAAAGCGTACAAGACTTACCTTGGTTTTGCTTCAAGAGCTACACCTCCTAAAAAGGCGTGAAAGTTCAAAAAGCCAGCCTCTCATAAACTCACCATTGTCCCAGTTTTAATTGAAGAACCTACGGAAAGTCAAAGAGAGTAAAGAGACCTTCAAAGAAGACTACTAAATCTCCAGCAAGAGGTGTTGTTATTAGAGAAACTCCTGAGATACCAGTGTCTAAGAAGAAGGAAAAGGTAGATGTTACTCGAGGCAAAGGAATTGAGTTACTCTCTCAAGTGGCTTTAACTAAAGATGCTCAATTTGAAGAAGTTCGAAAGAAGAGTATGAGGGATTTTCACAAGACTCATCCAAGTGGATCTGGTACAGTTACCAAAACTGCTCCAAGTGCTGCCAAAATCAAACCTTCTGTTACGAGTGAAGGAACTGGTGTTAAACCAGGGTTCCTGATGTGACAGAAGAAGAATCATCTGAAAGTGAAGCTGAATCTTGGGGAAATGATGAAGATGATAGAAACAATGAACAAGAGTCAAGTGGTGAAGACAGTGATCAAAAGAATGACAGTGATGATGACAGAACCCAATCAGACAATGAAAATGAGTCGAATTCCAAACATGAAACTGATGAGAATGAATCAGGTTCCAAATTTAATCAAGACAAAAATGAAGAAGATGAAGATGATGAAGAAGAAGTGAAGGACAAACTTGTTAAACCCCGTCCAATGATTCTGATGATGAAGATGAAACAAAGTTTACTGATAAAGAAGAAGGTGATGAAGATGAAGAGATGGATTACACTACCAGTCAGCTATACGATGGTGTGGATATATGATTGAATAAACCAGTTGATTCTGATAAAGGGTTTGTTTAAGAGGAGGGTACTGATGCTGCAATGACTAACGTTCAACAAGGGAATGAAAATCCGAAGATCTTACAAGTCATAGAAGATGCTCATGTGACACTTTCTACTGTTCCACAGAAGACTGAAGTCCTAGTTACCAGCTCTTCTCATTCATCTGACTTGGCGGCTAAATTCTTAAACTTCTCAGATATTCCCCATACAGATGCTGAAATTGTTTCTCCAATGGATGTTCACGTCCATCATGAAGTACCAAGCCAGCAAACACCCACACTCCTTACAGTACCAGTCTCGGTTATCTCTGATTCTTCGCCAGTATTCTCCACCGTCATCCCACAATCTTTACCATCCTTCACTTCTCCACCACAACAATCAACACCAACACCACCACCAACAACTAAAGCTACGAATCCTCAATCTGCACTTCCCAATTTCGCATCCGTCTTCCAATTCAACAATAGAGTCACAACATTGGAAAAAGAAGTTGTTGAGCTCAAAAAGGATCCTCTCCACACTCAAGTGACAGCTTTAGTTGATGATCATCTAGATGCAAGACTGGGAGCAACCAGAGATGAATTCATGAACTTCCTTTCGGGGTCACTAACTGCAAGGATCACAGAACAAGTTCAGAATCAACTGCCTTAGATTCTGCCAGAGGAAGTGTCTAACTTTGCCCCTCGCACCCCCCCCCTTTCCCCCCACCCCCCCCCCTCCCAATGATCCAAAAAGGTTAAGATTCACTTGAAGATGCTGGTTCCTATAGCCAAAGAGTCTTCTCAACTACAATCTTCATATGAGGCTGCTGCAACACTTACAGAATTTGAGTTGAAGAAGATTCTTATCGACAAAATGGATAAAAGTGAATCTTATCTGGCAGTTCCTGAACACAAAGAATGCTATGAAGGTTTAAAAAAAATATATGATCTCGACAAGACTATCTTCTCTACTTATGGTAAAGTGTATTCGTTAAAGAGAAGCCGAAAAGACAAAGATGAAGACCCTTCCACTGGATCAAACCGAGGGTTAAAGAAAAGGAAGACTGGCAAGGATGCAGCACCAGCAACATGTCCTAAAGCTAAAGAATCACAGTCTGGCTCATCTAAAGGCGACAAGTCTTAATCAAAATCTTCTAGAACCGTTCGTTCAGAGCCAAGCCCCAGAGTTTGCTGTTGCAATTCATATGTCCACAAGATCAAGAGGAGAACCTAGGTAATGATGATGAAGAACCCAAGGAAAAGGTTGCATCTAAACGTGATTGGTTCACCAAACCTACACAACCTCAAGAACCTACTGATCCTGATTAGAATGTTGACAAAACTCCACAACAAGGACAAAATCAAAGCTGGTTAATGACTCTTGCATCGTCTGCTAAAAAACTGTCAAAGACCTTTGATGAATTGATGAGCACTCCAATAGACTTCTCTGCATTCATCATGAACGACCTGAAAATAAACAATCTTACTCAAGAAACACTGTTAGGACCAGCGTTTAGACTTCTCAAAGGCACACGTTCCAATTATGCTGAGTTGGAATATTATTTTAAAGAATGTTACAAGGCTCTTTCAGAAAAAACTTGATTGGAAAAATCCTAAAGGCGGTGACTATCCATTTGATCTTACCAAACCCCTTTCTTTAGTTATGAGTAGAAATCGTCAAAAAGTACTTGTTGATTACTTCTTCAACAACGATCTCAAGTATCTACAAGGAGGTATTTTGACTATGACCTACACGACTTCTCTCACAAAGACAAATGCTGCTCAATATGATCTTCTAGGTAATGAAGACATGGTTCTAAATATATGGGTTCCTGTTAAAGTTGTCTATGATAAACATGCATTATGGGGAATCTCACATTGGAGAGAACAATGTAAGTCCTTTTATGCGTATGCATGAGGCCTGCAATCAAGACATGATGTATATTCCATGAAACTTATTCGTATCAATGACATTGAAGACATGCTTCTCTTTGTTGTTTAGATTTGGCTTACAAATCTCTCGGGCGATGACATTTCCGACTTCGCTATGGCATTAAGAATGTTCACCAGAAGCTTGGTTATTCAGAAGTGAGTCAAAGATCTTCAACTCGGAGTTTAAAGTTACCAGAAAAAGACCAACGTCACCAAGCCACAAACTACCATATCCGGCATCAAGAAAAGAGACATGTACACTCCATACCAAGACCCTCAAGGATTCATTTATGTCGACAACAATAGGAGAAACAGGTTGATGCGATCAGACGAACTTTACAAGTTCAGTGATAGGACATTAACTGGGATTCAAACTTCGTTGGATGACATAACAAAGAATATCCTAATGGAGTGCCTGCCAAAGAGAAGATGGAGTACATTGGAGAAGAAAAGAGCTAATATCATGATCAAGGCGATTGACAAGCAGTTGAAAGAAAGAAGGTTGATGAGGAGTCTCAAAAAGTTTGTTGGTGGAAGGCACTACGGAACTAACCTCCGGCTACTTCAACGAACAATGTGACTTTGTCATATTGTGTTCGTCATCATAAGGTTATTTTGTATATTTTATAAACTTGTGAATATGTATATATGTAGTGTAGACTTAAAAGTAGGCATATATAGTGTTTGAGTATGAATTTCAAGAAATATCTATAAATATTAAATTTTTGAAATTAACATACTCAAACACCATATAATTCTTTGAGGGGGGGGGGGGGGGTGGGGCATTAAGATGTTCCAATTACCGGCTTGTTAATAATTCAACATTTTTTCTCCAAAACCATGAATATTTAAATCAATTGATATCTAAAATATCAAGAGATTTGATATTTTTGATAAGGGGAGAAAACGTGATTAAAATATATGGCTAATAATGTGATTTTTATGATCTCAAGTGTATGCTTTACCACATATGTGCTAAACTCTTTCGATTAATCGATGCACATATGAAGGGGGAGCAAATGGTTAAGTGATGGCTGAAATGTGGAAGTACCAAAGACCGGCCATTTATATTACTGTATTGGAGTTATAAGGTGGTTAAGTTTAGGTATCCATTCCCATGATCCAGCCAAAACCGGAGGGATCTATGCAGGGATATTCCACTAGATAGTGTAGAAGTCCTTAGGTATGAAAAAAGAGTAAAGTGAGAATAAGGGAAAAGTACCGACTGAGATGGAGCTAGTATTGGAACAAACCCAACAAGGTACTAGTTATGAAGTCTTCGTAAGCGCTGAAGGGGTTGAAGAATTAAAAAGAAAAGTTAAGATAAAGGTGAAAAGAAAGAAGCCCTCCTTACACTTAGGCAGAAACCGAGTTAATACATTTGCTGTCTAGAATCACAAAGATAATTACTGACATTGAAGACTAACATCATGGACCCAGTGATGCAATACACAACCCTCCCTAGCCACTCAGAATCTCTCAAAAGATTCCTGTTTCATTTCTCATGAAGATTAAACACATTTCTATCAACTTTCTCACTCTGAGTTAGTTGGTATTGAAAAGGTGGCAGACTGCTCCAGCCTCCAATCACTAAAACCAAAGTGCACTATTGAGTCTAGAGCCGAGAGATCATCCATAAATCTCATTAGGACACTATTCAAATGTATTTGTTGCTCACACAATGTGAAAACACATAATGATTTAAGAGTCCTACGCATTATCCTTGTGATTTTGCCAGAAGATCAGAGTGATACGAAAGTTATTCACAATGACAATGGAAATCCTTCTAGAGCCAATGATTCGTCAATAGTATATATATAATAATATATGAAAACAATCAACCAAATACTCTTGACCAGGGATTGGTTAATAATTCACAAATTAAAATATATATGTAACCGGGAGTGTGATTCCCGGGTCGTTAAGTCCCAACGAGGTGTGCAATGGAAAATCGAATGACGGATTAACAATTGATGTTTGAATATGACAAGGTTATGATTGTTTTTCTATTACTACAAGTTAAATATGCAAAAACGATTAAAGAAAACCTAAAAACGAAAGCTAAAATGATTTAAAACTAAAACGGGTACGAAAAACGAGGGTCAAAAACCTAAATTACACAATTTAAACCCTAGAATAAATTTTTCACTTAAAATGGGTTCTAAGTGACTAAAAACGAAGTTTAAAAAAAACTAGATCGAAAACGGAGTTAGTTAAGACAAAAAACGAGTCAAAACAAAAACGGGAACGAATCCCGTTCTTTAAAAAGTGAAACTTTGCAAAAATGACCCTACAAGAGAACAAATATTTTTCCTAGAAACTATATGACAAAAGAAAATTTTTTAAAAAAAGTTTATATTTTTCTGACTTTTATTTTATTTTTTATGATTTTTTAAAGTTTTTAAACAAAATAAATTATAAAAAATACTAAATGTTTATAAAAAATTCTGAAAAATTCACACAAAATAGCTTAAAGGATAAAGGTCCTATGAAAAATAAGAAAAGTTACACAGCTTATCAAATAAGCTGCGAAATAAGCTAAAATAGGTTAATAAGCAAACGGGCTAAAAAGCCCTTAAATAATAAACCAAACCAACCTCTACCGGATGAGCTATTGTAGCACAGCGGTAGAGGTGTTGGTTTATAAAGGGTTGAGGCTTGTTGAGGTCGGGGGTTCGAGCCCCAGCTCACCCCTGACTTCCAAGCTTCCCCTTTTTTTTACAAACTTATTAAGCACAAAAAGTTAAGCATTTTATTTAACTAAAACTATTTTTAAAAACTTATGAATAAGCTGGAAAAGGCTCAAAAAGCTGACAGAGAGCTTTTTGCACACTAAGTAAAAAAATTAGATAAGTTAATGGACTTTTAGACTAAATAAGCTACAAAAAAGAAAAAAATAAGCTATCTTAAGTCTAAACTAACCCAAATAAGCAATAGCAGTCCTAAATAAGCAAAATGAAAAGAAATATGAGCAAAGATAAGCTAAAAGCTGTTGACACAAAAATGCATACAAAACAGACAAAGTGACTACTTTGGGCTTATTTTTAAGCCACTAGACCAACTCTTAAGAACCTAAAAGCTAGAAAAAGGAAAAGAGGACATAAAAGACTTTAAGAAAAAGCCATCTAAACTTATTTTGAAACAATATTAAGCAATAAAAAAAAGCTGCTAGAAAAAGCTAGGACATACATAATGCTTAAAACAAGGATTACAAAGGGGCTTTTTCTAATTTATTTCTAGACAGATTAAGCTAAAAAAAGGAATGAGCAATCACATGCAAATAAGCACAAGCAATAAACAAGTAGTCACAAATATTACCAAATATTGGCCACCAAATAAGCCAGAAAGGGCTTATGATCTTAGCAGGATTAACTTAAAAGTTAGTCCTGCTAGTTATAATATTAGAGCTGGCAGCTTAAAATGAACAAATAAGCAATTGGAAATGAAAACTAAGCAAAGACATATATGTGCATATCAGTCTAGGTTTGAGTAAAATCGACTGAGGAGGAATCTCGGGTCCTTCCTTTGGGCGTCCCCACGCTTTGCTGCCAATGAGAGAGACCGGAGACCCCTTCACATCAATGTAAGTAATTTTGGATTTTCCATTTCCGTACCAGTTGTATTAGTATGGATTGATACGTTAATCACTATATCGCTAAATGTGTAATCTCGTTATCGATTGATTGTTTGCATTGTCGTGGTATTTGGTGATTCTCTGCGCCGGTAGGACACATGCTGCAAGTCCCCACCCAGACTGTCCCAAGGCTTCGATGGTATGCCATGAAACACTGGATTGGTGGCATCGTTGGTATTGGTCTCACAAATCCATTTCCAATCCACAAAATACTGTATCAATCACATCATCTGCTTGTAGAGAGTTTGTTAAGGTTACCTGCGCAGCAAGCCGCGCTCGTGGCGGCAGGCTGTGAGCGAGGTTTGCAAATTGAAACGCAGCCAGAGTTATAAGAAAGATGAGGAGATCCTGTGCTAAAGGCACAGTTGTAGTATGCGCAGGCCGAGCAGAGTCTTCGTAGGTCTTTATGCAACAGCACATTGCGAGGAGGGGGAAAATTGGCACGGCTTGTCAAGGTGGTGCAAGATGCGCGAGGTGCATTTGCTGCGGATACAAGGCGAGTGTCAATGGGCTGTGAAGTATTTGGAGGGGGGGTTAAGAAACAATAACTTTGCTAGGGATTGGACGATTTTCGCAACAAAAGTGGAGGGTCTGTGGAGATGCAGGAGGATAAGTTAAGCAAGCGCAGTATCGAGTACAGACGAGGAGCTGTACCCCACATCGTTGTAAACGATTGATGAGCGCTGGTGGCTCATTAGCATGGTTTGCGCCTCGCTGCCATGTGCACCTTGGAATCGAAGGAGGTCGATGGCAGTAATTTTGGGGATGTTGTGAAGTGTGCCTTGGCTAGTGGTAAATGGCAGAATGCGGCCTCAACTACTTATTGGTTGAGCTGTGGAGCACCCATGAACACCAAATTGGCTGGATGGAGGGAACATGTTTGGATTGGGTTTGGATGGAAACAATGTGAGGATGGCTGGGCTTGTGTGTCAAACCTAACCACCCTGGTTGGATCTGGTATGGGGTGTTTGGCTGGAGGTCTTGGCCAACACGCCTGGCACCACCATGGAGATGTGGTTTGGGTGGAGAGTAAATTGTGTGGAGGAACGTGGAGGAGTTGTTGGAGGAACTGCATGAAAGAAGGCTTGCTGACAGTGCCTGCAGCTCAGTTCTGGTTTAATCCAAAAGAATTTGAGGAGCTTGTTGCTGCTATGGAGGACGTTGGATGAATGTTAGAGCTTCCTCTGATCGCACAGCTGGGAGCCTGTGACCAGGATTACCCCATTGGTGTGATTATGACAGGGATAACCTTAGCTAGGCATGCCACCGGAGGGGGCGCTGAGGCCCAGCTGATTACTTTATAAAGCCAGGACGTGTCGCAACTACAGGTACCTATCTTTGCCTAGTCCTCGTGACATCCTAGATTCCATTACGCACTTGAAAAGGAAGTCCCGTTGTTGAAGGAAGTATTTGGGAAGCCCATCGCCATAAGGCTGGCGGGAGAGGGATAGGGCGTGAAGGGTAAAGGCTATCTTATGATGTGGTTGTTGGTGCTGGCACCTCCCACGTCGGACGGAGAGTACCTGTTAGGTGGGCGACTGTGTCACCTATAGGATGTGAAGCTCCTGGGGAAGCTTGAGGGGCTGGGCGGATGCGGACTTACCAAGTTGGTAGGCCCGGCAAAGTCGTTGTCACAGATCTAGGTTTTTTCTTGTGGTTAACTTGTCGTTTTTTGCAGTTGTTTGTGGTGTTTTTGTGGTGTTCCTCCCTTTATGTTTTATTAGTAGAGTTGAGTAGTGAACTCGTGGTTCTTGTGTTAAAAGCTATCCTTTTGGCCATAGTATACGGTCGTATGTTATTTTGGGCTTATTGCGATTGTTTCGCGCCACAATATTTGTTTATAAAAAGTTGTCAAAATCAGAGTTTGTGCTTAATTGGTGGCCTTTGCTGTGAAAGGCTTTGTTTATGATGTGCATTTTTACAAATTGTTGTGAACTTTGTTTTCACAATAGTTCATGCACTGAAATTTTGCTAGGTGTTTATGTATGGGTTGACATTACATTACATGCGGCGTACCGACTTATACCATATCAAGAAGTCAAAAGTTTTGACCTCCTAATTTGTTAAACGTGACCTGTGTGCGCTGCTACGCATCCATCGTGGAATGCGCGCATAAACTGACTCCAACGTCTTGAGAGAAAGGTGTTTAACAAGGACTCATGATCCCTTGTTGATGGGTTTGCAACCCTCTTACTCAACGAGTCATTTAGTAGGTTTACTCATCCTTTTCCCATCGTGGGGTTATTAGGTGATATGCACGCGCGTAGCACGAACAATGTTAAACAACAGTTATTGAGGGTCATGAATAGAGACTCACAATAAGCGTGTAAAGTGATGTGCGCCGCGGAGTTAGCTAGAAAACCGCGACGTTGTAATTCATAAGTGCAGAAATAAAGAAAAAACAAAAAACATTTTTCTCTTTGCTTGTGTCTAAAAAAAAAGTACGCATATACCCAGTAAGCACTTCACTAAAGATAGCATTTCTTGAGGTTGCAGATATTCCACGTGCGGGGCAACTCACGCCCATCCATGTCGCGCAGCTTGTATGCTCCTTTTCCAAGTGCTTCCGTAACCTCGTAGGGTCCTTCCCACTTTGGTCCCAGCTTTCCTGTGTCTTCCGCGTGACTCCAATCGGTACATTAGCACGATCACGAAGTCCCTGGTCTAAATGAGACTCCTCGAACTTTAGCGTCGTAGTATCCCTTCATTTTTAACTTCGCTTTCTCCTCACGTATGGCTGCTTGTTCGCGCCTTTCCTCCAATATGTCTAAATCTATACGTCGCTCGTCGTCATTGGTTGTGATATTGACCTCCGCGGTACGAATAGTTGGCATTCCAATTTCGGCTGGTATAACGGCTTCCGTCCCATAGGACAATGACGAGAAGGGCGGTGTCCCCTGTGCTACTTTTATTGCTTGTCGATTGTGCCCACAAGACATTGTGATAACTCCTCACCCACTCTGCCTTTGTGTCTATCATGGCGCGATATTGATTCTTCTCCGAGACTTCGATTTGCTTCGCTCAACAAAACCGTTGGTCTGTGGATGTTTAACCGAAGCACAAAAAGCTGTGTAATGCTTAATCTCGAGCACCGTTCTTTGAAAGGGTTATCTCAGTATTGTTTCGGTGTCCGACACTATTTCGCCAGGTAATCCAAAACGGCACAAAATGTTATCCCAGTACAAATCGTTTTACCTGTTTACCTGTGTTTGTGGAGGTCGCTTTCGCATCAGTCCAATTTTGGTGAAGTAGTCTATGGCCTACGATAAGGAATTTCAATCATCCCGCGGACAGCGGGGAAGGGGCCAGCCGATTGTCGATACCCACATTGTGGAATGGCCATGGTGGGTGATAGGTGTAGCTCCTGTTGTGGTTGGCGCGGGATTGGTATATGTACGTGGCATTCCTTTACGGGACACATTTTGAGTTATAATTTTAGCGTTTGGCATACGCTACTCATTCTTAATCCATCAATGCTTTCTGCGTGGTAGTTTGCTGAACACTCCGCGCTGTTTACTACTAAATGTGGAAATTGAACCATTATGGCACCACACGGGGTTGTGGCCAGTTTTCAATGGTGGGACCGCCCGATTCGTAGAATTTCTTAGGATGGTCTTCTAGGATCACATGTGTGTCCCATCATAAGTTTTCTCATTAGAACTCAAAGTCAAAAGATAAAGGCTCAAGATCAAGATCACAAAGCATGAATGAACAAAGCCATTACAAAAAAGACAAGACCATAACAAGGCAAAGCATAAATGTCAAATGTCATATCTTCAATGTCATCGATGATACAGATGAGGTTGAAGAAAGATACCTCAACATTGGGGGAGATTGTTAGCCTTAATTATATTAAGTCAAACAAGAATGTTATCGGTCTTAGAAAGTCAAACTAGGTCTTGTATTGTAATAGGCTAGTCGGGTTTAACGATTTGATCTTACCAAACCCCTTCCTTTAGTTATGAGTGGAAATCATCAAAAAGTACCAGTTGACTACTTCTTCAACAATGATCTCAAGTATCTGCAAGGATGAGTTTCGACAATGACCTACACGACTTCTATTACAAAGACAAAGGCTGCTTAATATGATCTTCCAGGCATTGAAGACATGGTTCCAAATATATGGGTTCCTGTTAAAGTTGCATATGATAAACATGCATTATGGGGAATCTCATATTGGAGAGAACAACGTAAGACCTTCTATGGATATGCACGGGGCCTGGAATTAAGACATGATGTATACTTTACAAAATGTATTTTGGCAGTAACTCAGGTTAAGGTAATGAGGAAACATGGGTATGGGTATCTGAAAGAGATTATAGTAAGAAGAGCTGATAATGACCTTTACAGATTCAAATAAGGCTACTTTCTACGTCTTCATATCAATGACATCGAGGACATGCTTCTCATTGTTGTTCAGAACTGACTCATAAATCTCTCGGGCGATGATGTTTCCGACTTCGTAATAGCATTGAGAATGTTCACAAGAAGCTTGGTTATTCAGAAGCGAGTCAAAGATCTTCAACTCAGAGTTGAAAGTTACCAAAAGAAGATCAACGTCACCAAGCCTAAAACTACCAGACCCGACCTTAGAAAAAGGGACCCATTCACTCCATATCAAGACCCTCAAGGATTTATTTATGTCGAAAACCAAGAAAGAAACAGGTTGATGTGCTCAGATGAACTTTACAAGTTTAGTGATGGCACATTAACAAGGCTTCTAACTTCGCTTGAAGAAATTACAAATAATATCAACATGGAGTACATGCCAAAAAGAAGATGAAGTACATTGGAAAAAAAGAGCTCATATCATGATCAAGGCAATTAACAAGCTGCAGAAGGAGAGAAGGATAATGAGGAGCTTAGAAAAGTTTGTTGGTAGGAGACACTACGGAACTGACCTACGACTACTTCAACGAACAATATGACTTTGTCATATTGTGTTCATCATCATAAGGTCATTTCGTATATTTTATAAACTTGTGAATATGTATATATGTAGTGTAGACTTAAAAATTAGGCATATATAGTGTTGAGTATGAATTTTCAAGAATTTCTTAGTAAATTTAAAAATTTTCAGACTAACATACTCAAACACCATATAATACCCTTATAATTTGAGAGGGGGCATCAAAATGTTCCAACAATTGGCATGTTAATAATTGGACATTTTTTTCCTCGAAACCATAAATATTTGAATCAATTGATATCCAAAATATTAAGAGATTTGACATTTTTTATAAGGGGAGAAAATGTGATTAAAATATACAGCTAATAATGTGATTTTTAAGATCTCAAGTGTACGCTAACCCATATATGTGCTAAACTCTTTTGATTAATTGATGCACATATGAAGGGGGAGCAAATGGTTAAGTGATGGCTGAAATGTGGAAGTACCAAAGACCGACTATTTAAATTACTGTATTGGAGTTATAAAGTGGTTAAGTTTAGGTATCCATTCATATGATCCAGCCAGAACCGGAGGGATCTATCCAGGGATATTCCACTAGATAGTGTATAAGTCCTTAGGTATGAAAAAAGGAGTAAAGTAAGATTAATGAAAAAGTGCCGACTGGGATGGAGCTAGTACTGGAAAAAACCCAACAAGGTACTAGTTATGAAGTCTCAGTAAGCGCTGAAGGGGTTGAAGAATTAAAAAGAAATTTTAAGATAAATGGTGAAAAGAAAGAAGCCTTCCTTACACTTAGGCAGAAACCGGGTCAATACCAAGAATCACAAAGATGATTGCTAACATATAAGACTAGCATCATGGACCCAGTGATGCAATGCACAAACCTCTCTAGCCACTCAGAATCTCTCAAAAGATTTTTGTTTCATTTCTCACAGAGATTACACGCATTTCTATCAACTTTCTCACTCCGATTTAGTTGGTATTGAAAAGGTGGCAGTTTGCTTCAGCCTTCGATCACTAAAACCAAAGTGCACTATTGAGTCTAGATCCAAAAGAGATCATCCATAAATCTCATTAGGACACTTGTCAAAATTATGCTTGATAATTCACACAATGTGAAAAATAAGAAATATGTTAAGAGTCCTACGCATTATCCCTATGATTTTGCCATAACATCCGAGTGATACTTAAGTATTCACAGTGAAGATGGAAATCCTGCTTAAGCCAACATCAAACAAGCTCTTGGTAGGTGACTTGTTAGATCCTATACGGATTGAACTTGTGATAATGGATATTGATTCGTTCCAGCTTAAGAATTGATGAATGAATTTTGAAAAAGATAAAAATGTTGGTGTGTCATAAAAACCGCTTGCATTTTGACACACTGACTGATTTTCTAAATCGATTTTGAATCTTATCTCCATGGGAAGCCTCACAAGGGTATCTGGACATAGGAAAGCTGAACACGAATTAATGGATTAATCGGGAAGATAGTAACTTACCAGTTCACTCTTACCGTGTTGTCTGCTTATAGACGCTCCAATAATGAGAACAGCTAGTGCAGCTGTGAAACCCTGTCAAGAAGATTCTTCGGAATTCTACCTGATCACAGGCAGTATTTTTACTGAATAATGAGGAACCGTGGTTGTTACAACTGTATTTGATGAAGTGACAAAGCCACTTTCATCCATATATGTTGTTTATCACTAACCCATTTATGCAGATTTCCTAATAGAGGTAGCAGTTTCCCGATGACTAATCGAAGCCAATACCACATGATCATACTCGAACGACATATATAAAGACATCATGAAATCTTAAGTACATGTTTCAAGACTTCTGCTACTCTGATACCATACATCTATCTTGAAGTGACGAAGTGTTAAAGTTAAAGAACTTCAAGAAAGATGCGTCATTAAAGCTTTTAAGTTATCATATCAAGAAAAGTATGAGCATGTCAGTCCAAAGTCACAAGATCACAAGATGGCAAGATTGCAAGACGATGTAAATAGATTATACTTGGTTAATGATCTCAAGAAGTTCAAGATCACATTCATATCAAGTAAAAGATACAAGTCAAAGCCTAAAGTCAAAGATCACTACAACATATCACAAGTTAATAATTGAAGTTAAAACTAAGAGCTCAAGACTAAAGTGAAAGCATAGTATGCTAGGTTTAAGTTTTTGTAAATTTGAGTGACCTCGCTTAGGGGGAGATTGTTAGGAATACAAAAAGTATCGGACACTTCCAATATAGTTAGTCGTAGCTTGTAGTAAGTCGAATAGTTAAGATAGAAAGCTAATCGGGCTAAAGGGCTATGGAAAGCCTCTTATGAAGCCTATGGCCGGCCACTATCCATTGTATTTATACCCTCTCCACACATGAAGAGGGTGTTGGTTGTTTATTTTCTCACATAGTTAATCTAGTTGTTCTTTCTTTGTTTCTCTCTCTAAGTGTTCATCCAACCACCTTTTTCTCTCTCTAAAAACCCTAATTAAATCCATCATCTATATGTGTTAAGATATTCTACAATTAGGTCCTCGTTCAGAGCTATTTTTGTTCTTAGTATTACTTGTTCTCTTATCCTGGACATTTATTCTTCACGTTGACACCACTGTACCTCCTTTCATAAACCTTACACCTTTTCTAGCTGTCTGCATTCCCATAGAGCCTCCCTACTGGTTTCTGTTGATACGTTTCCTTGGTTAGTAGGGAATTTGATCATAGAATGGATGGTAGAACCTACCGTCCTGAGGCTTCTCATTCCGGTTCTTCCTATTATGACGTTGTATGGCGAATGACATTTTATTATTGCAAACTCCATTAGCACCATTTTACTTCTTCATGCCCTTCCTATAGTTACTCAAAGATCTATTACTCCTAGAGGATGATATGTTTCTCCCGAAAAACCTACCATCGGAGGTCTGCATCTTCTGAGTTTTGACCTGATGTTGACATTGAGGTCTCTAAAGTAATGTTCATTCATGATCTTTGATGAACTTCCCTCATCAACAAGGATCCTTCAGACTTAATTACCTTCAATTATTCCTTCTAATATGATGGGTTCATCCTTCGATTGATATCGGGGGATCGCTAGGAAGGTGAGTTCATCTGTTAGACCAGACCTTCCTTCTTTAAAAGGCCTCTTGCGATTTCCTCCTTCCCTTATCATGTTTATGATCTTTACACCGTTCCTTCCCTGATTCCCATTCCGCTAGTTGTTCTGGCGAATGTCCTTCACCAGATGATCCAACTTCCTCGAGGCCACAGCTTCCTCTATTTGCTTTTTTAACTGATAGCATTCGTTGGTGTTGTGACCCCTGTCCTCTTGGTAGTCACAGAATTTGTTCAAGTTTTATTTTTTAGGAGTTCCGATTAAAGGTGGCGGTTCTGGGAATCTCACACTTTCCATGGCAAGGATCTCTTTTGGAGTCTTGTTAAGTGGGGTAAAAGTATCTTTTCGGGAATAAGGAGTGTATACCCCCATGTTTCTTTGTACTTCTCTCAGGCCGCCTCTATTTCTAGAAATTTCGGGTCCTCCGATCCATGCCAGACGAATATACCCTTTGTTCCCTTGAGAATGACAGAGCATTTCTGCTGATCCAGCGACCACTTCTCCTCTAATGAAGGCTCTGACTCTTTCGAACATTTCGTCCATCATCTTGGGTATTTTGTCATTGATTTTCTTGGCTAGTTCTGGAACCATGACCATGCATAAAAGCTGAGATACGTAAAACCGGAGGAACTCTCTTTATGTGTGAACTTTCAGATTTGAACCGATCCATGAAAGCTTGCAAGCCCTCATTTTGTCTCCTCTTGATGCCGTGAATTTCTGTAGGGTCTTTAGCATACCTCTGTTGTTATGAAATTCTTCTGAGAACTTCTTACTTAGTTCTTTAAAACTGTCCACACTCTTTGGGTCCAGGTCATCAAACCATTTTCGTGCTGCCCCACCTAGGGTTTGACAAAACATTTTGCACCAAACGGGCATTAGCCATTCCTTTTGTTTGGCTGCCGCAGAGAAGATACCTAAATGATCTTCCGGATCCTTGTTTCCCTCGTATACCCTGATATTCTGAGGGAGTTTGGCCCTCATATGATATTTGAAACAAGTGATTCTTTGGGTAAAAGGAGTGGGTTTAGGCCTTTTGTAAGGTGAATTCAGGTCTTCATATGCGTCCTCTGAACCTTCCTCACGTTCAAAGTCCGAGCTTGTTTCTTGATGTCTGGACCTTTTCCCTTTGGGTTTGGACCTTTCCCTTCTTTCTTTTTCCTTGGTTATGCTTTGGTCTTCCAGCCTCCTTGACCTTCTTAAGTGTGTCGGTTCTTTGTTCTTGGGAGGAGTCCTCTGACTTTTACTAGCAGAGCGAGTTTGTTTGTGAGTGTCAGATGTGCCGGAAGATTAGAGAG
>BQNB010046593.1:0-32263 GCA_026074375.1 Tanacetum coccineum
TTTATTATTTCCTAATTCAAGTGATCCGTTTTCTTAAAACGTCTCATATAGAGGTCGTTCTGTATTGCTTAGAAGTATGATAATCATGAAGTCACACTCCCTTGGTTGCCATTATACTCTGATATTTTGTATGACACGTACCTCATTTGTTGGCTTAATCTATTTATTTTGTATATTTTATTTAACAACCATTTTACTTCCCTTCCCTGATAAATAGACTTAGGGTCTACTCGAATGAGGATGTGATCGAGTATGGATGTCTTTTCCGTTGTTACTGCCATGTATGCATGTCTCAGCTGCTTTGTTTGACGACGACCTTTGGTGAAAGTCAAAAGCTCCATACCCTATATCGTTCTTCATCATAACCGCTGGTTAAACATGAACAAGGATGTGTTCGCATCGTATATGTATGGTCTAGCTGCCTTGTTGGTGTGGTACTTATGGTGAAAGACTGATAGAATGATTAACCTTAAGCCTATTTATAAATGCCCAATTTATCTTTTGACTTGTTTCTCCTTAGATTTAGCGGTGGAGATGTGTATCCTTGCCAAGCCTATGATATGAAGTTAATCACGACGAGGCAATTGAGCGTACTACTTAAATATTACACCCTAGATTAAGTTGAGTGATCTGAGTGTTTTCATTCCCATATTTCGTGTGGAGCTTGGTCATGTACAGGTGATTAGGACAAAACGACGCTTAAACGGAAAATCCTAAACTTCGGTTGGGAAACATTTTTCATAAACTGAACTTTTTCTAAAGTCTACTTGAGGACAAGTAGGATTCAAGTGGGGGGATATTTGATGACATCAAATAATGTCACTTTATTATATCATTTATCCCATCTGTTTTGCCTACTTTTATATAATTATTGCATTATTTGGTGCTTAATTGCTTTAAAGATGATAAATGCAGTAATTCAGGAGTGTTTTGTGAAGACGAGCTAAAAGGCGCATTATTTGGAGCTAAAACGAAGATATTTGAAGATTGCTGAAATTTCACCAATACCCCGTATCCAACTAAAGAGATACGGCGTATCAGCGCCAAGACTTCACAAGAAAACGCGTTTGGCCAATTCCCAATCCGGCGTATCCGTGCTGTCTACATACGCCGTATTCAAGAAGATAACGATTTGAAGATACAGTAAATCAAGTAAATTGGGAATGATATCAAAGATTTATTACGAACGTAGCGCGCACTCCAAGGAATCCAGCCCAATACGCCGTATCGACCTCGCTGGATACGGCGTATCGAGTCTTTTCCAGCAACTATAAATAGAAGACTCAAAAACGAGTTTTCAGTGTGCAATATCACATTCCTTATACCATACTCACTAAAAGACAAATTTTAGAAGAGAAGATCAGCCACCAAGGTCAAGCATTGATCACGACTCCATAGAAGACATCGTGTAATTTTTACTCTCTTAATCGTTCGATTTCAATTGTTTGATTACGCTTGTATAATTACAATGATTATGGGCTAATACCCTCGGGTATTAGCCATCTTAATGAAAGTTCAATGTTTGGTTTGTTTTAAATCGATTTCTTAATTAATCGTTGATGTTTTATTATGTTTATCACCTCATACTTGTTTATGTGTTTGAATATGCGACCTATCATTCAACTGGGTCTAGTGATACCTAAAAAGTAATCTAGATACCGGGATAGCTCTCCATATCGTGTTTTATACCACTGGACCAATAGGATCACAAATAACGTTCTGTCTTTGTCTTTGAATTATGAGCTTAGTTGGACCGGTAGGTGACCCGTTTATGTTTCAGCAATCATGCTCTTAATTAACTGATAAAGATTTGAATAGTGGACTACCAGTGTATAAAACACCGTCAAACAATAAGTGGGTAAAGTCCCGATGGGCTAGGGTTTTAACAGGATCACCACTGCTTTAATTCCCTAAGATAGATTATAATTTAACTAAAGGATGCTTTATGCGGATACGTTTAATTGTGACAGGATTAACCGTGTCTAGGTCTTAGGATGATGCCCCGCCTAAGTCTTAAGAATGATATGCCGCCTCGAGATAAGTAAATCATTGCACTAAAACAAACAAACCAACATTGAACCGTAGTTAATATGGCTAATACAGTTTTCTATCATTTGGCTTGCACCGCTTTTCTATCTTCTAATTTTCTTCTTTTGTGTTTATTGTGTATTGAATTGATATTTGTCATCACCCAACCTGTGCCAGTCTCTCAGGCTGAAAACCCCCCATATCGTTAGACAACGTACATAGCATAGGTTTAACCAGTAAATAGACTAATTAAAATACTGATAGAATATAGGATTAATTTTCCACTCTTAGTGTTCGACACCCTACTTACCGCGAACTCCACCTGACCGGGTACACTGCCCGTTAAAGTGTTGTTTTAGGTTTGTCGGCTAAATATAAATGTAAAACTTGATAATCTAATAATTGACCCTACACGACAGCACATCACCATTCAACCCTCTACAATCTACGTATAATACCTCAGGGAATTTTGGTACACAATGGAGGTAGATAAGATAGCCAAGACCATCACCTTCTCACTTTCATCATTTGAAAAACCTCTGACCTTTACTCAAGATGAGTTTATCTCTGCCATTGGATTTGATCATCTTGTCATTACTGCCAATGATAAGCATATCATCAACATATAAACACACGATTACATATCCACTACTTGTGTCCTTTACATAAATACACTTGTCGCATTCATTAATTTTGAATCCACTCTCTAACATGGTGTGGTCAAACTTTTGATGCCATTGTTTGGGAGCTTGCTTTAAGCCATATAATGACTTAACAAGCCTGCAAACCTTTCCCTCTTATCCAGGAGCTATGAAACCCTCAGGTTGGTTCATATATATTTCTTCTTCTAAATCTCCGTTTAGAAATGCCATTTTCACATCCATTTGGTGAACTTCCAAATTTCTCAATGCGGCAATAGCAAGTATCATTCTAATCAAGGTTATTCGCGTAATAGGCGAATAAGTATCAAAGTAATCTAGACCTTCGCGTTGTCTAAATCCTTTGATTACCAATCTTGCTTTATACTTGTCAATGGACTTGTGTTAAGTCAAGCACATTACATGGACAAAATTCTTAATACTCATAATGCGGTGGATTCCGGCCTAGTAGTAACTTTCCCCGGACCGTTCCATGACAAAGACTTGAGCATATAGACAATCATCTCGATCATAGAAATGACAAAGACAACCTAAGTTGGCGTTCCTATAACGGTCAACTTCCCTTACATCCCGCTCTTTACAGACTTTTACAGAATAAGTGGTGATATCGGCCACTTTTTACAAGACTTTACATCGTTGATTTTTGTAACGTATCAATGAATAATCGATCCTTCCAAGTAATTCCTTCGGTATAAACTTCTTTTGAACCAACTATTTTTCTTTCTTCTCTTTTTAAAACAAATACATAATAAATCTCGGTTTGATTTCACCGTCTTCACTATCATAATTCTTCCGGATAATCTTTTCCTTGTAGTATTTTCTTCTTCGGACATGATTCATAATCGCGAAAGTAGCGAAACTTACGAGCTACATAATTTCCCATTGCATTGTGCAATTTCCCGACCATTACAGAGATAGAAAAATTTCACTTTGACACAGGAAATACAAGACTTTACACGAAAGCAACTAGCAACATAGAAATAGGCTTAATCTACACGGTAGGCGAAGGTGTAAAGGTGTAACGAAACATATAATATGGTGTAGAAAAAGAAAGGAATGGCTCAACAGGTTGTTCTAGGGAATCTTACTCTAAAAATGAGAGTAAACAAAGGGTTACACGGGAGTTTAACTAACCAGTGAAGTTAGTTAATTTTATGACATGTAGGATATTTGGTTTAATCCTAGAAATTTATCAGTTGAACATGTTCCTCCATCTAAATCCATAGTACTAATCATTGCGGTCTCGAGTGATAAACCAGGCCAAGTTCTAAAGTCCACTACATCACCGGCACACTCATAATTTTGTAGAATTTTATGGATAGTGGGAAACAAAATGGGCTTAATTCTCACAATATGTAACAAGGGTTATAGTGCGCTAGGTAATGTAACTAGTGATTTTTACAAAAGTCATGCTAAAAAAATTTAAATTTTGACCATTTTTAAGCACTTTGTATGTTATTTTGTAAAAAAAGAAGACAAGTACGTTCTAATTCTCCATCCCCCGACTTAAGTTATACAACGTCCTCGTTGTTTAGATAAAACAATAAAAATAATAAGGGAAAAATAGAATTAGAACGAAAAACTCCCTGATGTTTTGCTTGTGATAATTCTTCAAGATGAGTCCTTGAGCAAAAAGTGTGTTGACTAGGGCTTCAGAATGCCCGAATAAGTTCAACACGTGTCTTTTTCAGCATATACCATATCATAGTTTCATCAAGGTCCTGTATAAGAGATTAGAAGACAAGTGTAAATTCTATCTCGCTACAATGGTACAAGAAAACAATTAAACACACAACTGTACAAGGATCAATACACCGTATCCCAAACCCTAGGATACGCCGTATTGTTCCTGTAGAAATAATTAAATTACTGGAAATTAAATATTAAGTTTTAAAACTGATAACGTTCAGACACGTCTATACGTCATATTTAGAGGGGTTCGATACGCCGTATAGAGTGTCTGGGATCTCAAAGTGAGGCACGTGAAACATAAAATTTGGGAAAAACTAAACCTCCCACATTGCCCAAAAAGGGAAGTGGAGAGTGGTTTATAAGGAAATCTTGGTATTGGCTACCAAATTTCTTTAGGTTGGCTATGCTCCCACACCTACGCGTATGCGCGCAAAGGGGGGGGGGGGGCTGCAGAAAATGGGATTTCTGGGCCGAAATGGGTTGAAGTTCTGAAATCATGCGAGCGCGTGACTCGAAACATGAATGCGCTCCGATAAGACTCGGCTGTTGCGCGAAAAGTTTTTGCTGCAGATTTCGTTTCCATTTTTAATAGTTCCAGATTTTGTGTATCTATTTAATTTTAGAATTGATTTAAACTTTATCAACAAGTTATACATAATCAATTAAATTAAATAGAAGATATCAAATCGTGTTTATAGAAATAACAGATTTGCTTATGTTAGGCAAATATTTTTCTTGGAAAACAAGTCGATTTTCCAGTATAAATATTGCCTTCACCTCATTCAGTTTTCATACAAAAAAACATGGCTCCCATTACCATTCGATTTCCAGTAAACCTTTCGATCAGAAACACAAGATACTTCCGTGATATTTCAGGCAAGTTTTTCAGGTCTGGCTGTACAACAGCTTTGTACGTTGTACCTTGGGAAACAGATAGCGAATCTGTTTTAAGGGAATCGTGTTAAACACGAGCCTCGTACCATGACTGTTTACTGCTTTTGTGTATTTATTATTCATAGTGTCTGTCTTCTGCCTCTACATCCTTTTTGTCTGTAATTTAATTTTCTGTTATTTAATTTCTGTTAATTAATTTATTAATTGTAATCTGATTATTTTTAATAAAGTATACATGTTTTCTAAACTAGAATAAATCTTTGTCGAGCACATTATTATCCTGTAATTAATTTGGTAAGATTAAGCCTAATATTTCATTTTCATCTATTATACATAAAATCTACCAAATACATGAGTGCCGGTAGTATTGTAGACTTTAGAACTTGGCATGTACATCTTGTTAAGACCTAATTGGTTAGTGGAATAGACTATTCAAAAAGGCAACATTTTAGGAAATCCCCAAAAAGCCTATATGTGTGTGTGTTTATCGGCTTGTCACACTGACTTGTCGACCTCCCCATGTAAAACCCTTGTTGCACTCACTATCAGTGCAATACCCCGAGATCACCTTGTCAAACCAATCCTGTCTAAACCCTATATGTTTCGTTACACCATTTCGCCTTAGCTGTAGTCTCTATTTTCTTTGTGTTGAAATCTCTGGCTATTTAAGTCCATGGTTTAGGGGAATGGGAACGAGAATTTTATGGATTCGTGGAAGACTAATCAGTTATGATCTATAAAGACCCCCATATGTTATCACTTTTGATGTTGTTCATCTCAAGTGAGGGGATGTGCATATAATATCAAATGATGCAGGGGCAATAATAAAAAGATATAAACTCTTGTAGCATTTGCATGTTTTATCTATGAAGAAAAAGACGAAAAGAGGGTGCAACTAAAAAACCACCCATGTGCTCAAAAATGTAAATATGGTGCAAATTAAGTTAAAAATTATGGAGCTAGTAGCCTATTATTGAACCAAGCCATCTCAACAAATATAAAGAATAGAGCTAGTAGCCCATTATCGAAGATCACGTTTTCGAACCCAGACTCTTGGACCTTGGATGGACAGTAGCTAGTTATGACAGCCTTAGATTACTTTAGACTATTTGTTTCGTGTTTTTATCTTAACAACCATTAAAAGTGTATCCCATGTCTATCCTAACCCTTTCTAGTTGGTGGAGACTTGTGTACTTTCCAAGCTTATGATAGAACACATACAATGTCTGTGCAATTGAGTGATCACCCGGAAATTGAACACTTAGATTAGTAATGAGAGTTGATTGGTTTTATCCCCTTTTCGTGAGGTGTTCGGCTCTGATGTTTTCTAGCATAAGTAACTTATAAATTCATTTCTTCAAGTCAAATTAGAGAAATCTTTTTATGAATTATTCTAAACGGTTCTACTTGAGGGCAAGTAGAAGTCAAGTGGGGGGATATTTGCTAACATCAAATAGTTAATACATTTTAATATCAAAATCCCTTTGAAAATGCTTATAAACATATTATAAATGCCTGAAAATGTTACTTAATTGTTTATTATTAGTTTTCAGGGACCAAGTGAGCATTTTAGCAAAAGACAAGGGATTTGGACATAAAATGCACAAAAGAGAAGATTCCAAGGCAGTTTACGGCGTAACATCCTCGAAGGATTACGCAGTAACACACTCCAACGAAGAAATGAGTCATCACACCCTTTACGGCGTAAAGCCTCTCCTACTTTACGCCGCAACATTCAAATTTACAAGAGATGATTTATCTGAGTCAGCATTACGGCGTAACATAGGCGACAAGGTTACGCCGTAACATCATTTTATGCCTAGAAGATTGGAAGCTTACGTAGCAAGATTATGGCGTAACATCTCACAAGGGTTACGCCGTAAACATTTTAAAGCCTATAAATAGAGCCCTCCTCCGGCTCATTCAGCATCACTCACTTCCACCACTCTACACACAGTTTGAAGGGGTGAACTAAACCCCTAAGGGTCGAAGAATTTCATCAGAAGGTCCAAGGGAGAAGTCACTTCACACAATTATTGTATTTAATCATTTATTCTCTGTAAGAATTATGATGATTCAATCCATGTCTTTATTCATTGATTCTTGCATTACTGTTGCTATGAGCGGCTAAGCACTCCTAGTGCTGGCCTAACCATGTATTTACTATTGTTATGATTATGATTTCCTGTTCAATTATGGTTCTGTTAGATATCCTTATAGCCTTTCATTGATCCGTATGTTTTGGTAGTATAGAGGGTGGCTTAGATCTTGTTAATCCTGATATTAGACTTACCATGTTGAACTTGGGATTAGTGGGATACTAGGGTAGCTTGACATCTATCCCTAGTGTAGGAATTAAACAGATTACCGCCTTTATCACATTAAATACTTAAAAAACATAGGAACCCTTTCATAGAGGGTTAATAATTGGTTTAGATTATAGATTGATCTTAAGGGTAGTTGGGGTTTAACCACTGCAAGCTTGGATGCCCTGCTCGTGTGATCGTAGGGGAATGTGGGATCGCAGAGTAAGTATAGGACAAACCTTAAATGAAAATTCAGGTATGTCGATATTAGAACCACTAATGGAACTTATAATTGAACGAGGCGCAGGAAACTGTAATCGTAGCACTAGTAATGAAATGGTTAGGTTAGCACGTTTCTCTCCCTGAATTCTTCTATCTATTTAATTTATTGCATTTACTTTCCTGTAGTTCTTAAAACCATTTTCAAACATGACAATAATCAAATTAGAACTATTAACCCTTACTTTTTGAGATGACCTTGGATTTACCAAACTACTGCACTATATACGACCGGGTTCTCTGCATGTTAGTTCGTGTATCGGTAAACGAGTTTTACAAATTTAAAACTTGGTAAAATATTATTTAAAACAATTTACGCATCAACTATCCTGTTACCCTTTGAAGAAGAACAAGCTGAGCTTAAGTTGTTCTCTAAAGTTTAGGCGGGAAAATCTAATAACTTATTATGGCGGGACAAAAGGTTATTTGAGTTAAAGCCTATACTAAGTACGAAGTTGGTAAAAGTAGTGAACAGTTGGCAGAATTGTTCACTAAATTATGGGCGGGTAGTTTCCAAGAATGGACGTGCATTAAATACCTCGTACGTCCTCTACTAGATTCTTGACACATTGAAACTACCCCCCACTAAGGACACAACCTTGTATTAGTATAAATAGAGAATGTTGTAAGGAGTAAATGCTATCGCTTTTATTGTTGTTGTTATTTTAGTCATTTACTCCTTTGTTGAACTTAACTGTCAGTCAGCTATCTCAATCAGCGGGTCTGAATAAGTTCACTTGTAAAATTGTTTCATTATCAAGTTTACTTGTTCAAAGGGCAATCTACATTGTCATTCAACTTGTGCGATCCATAGCACACTATAATACTTTGATTCTCATCAATAAAGCATTACACGATTGAAAAGTTATTACTTGTGTTATTTACATTAGATAAGTGTTATATTCCATATAGACGTGTACATTGGGACTTTCATTGTCTCATGTTATGTTTCTAATATGTAAACCTTTTATATTTGGTTTGATCATGATTTCAAAAATGCATGTTAACGAGTTGTGTAATTTCAATCGACACCTTGCATGAGGACTTTCTTGCTGTATTTTTTTCATTTTGATTCGTTGGTGTATGTTTAAGCTGTAGTGATTGGGTATTATGTATTTTGAAGATTCAAACTACAGGTGCTTTTGTCAAATGTTTCGTGTAACTATTGATGCCGGTGGGTATTTTGTGGTTATGTATGGAAGCACTACGTTTAATAGCTAAGTACGGTGGTTTTTCTACTGTATGTGATCCCATATTTTTTTTACTCACATCTGATGTAAGAATTGCACGAGGTATGCAAATATGTGAGCCAACCAACGAGTGATAATAGGTGTTTGCATTTGCGCACGTTTCACGTAATAATGTATTTTTGTGAAAACCATTTGTCTTTTTTATCATACCGTTTCATTTTTCTCTAACAATGTCTTTTAAAGTTCCAGTATACAATCTGTGTATGGAGTTTAAGGTTTGTGTGTTGATGTGATTGCAGATTCCAGTTTTAAAATGGATATTACGTTGTTTTAAGGTTCACGAATAAAGATATCAGTTTGAGGGGCACTAAAAATATAGGGAAATCCCAACAAAAACATGAAAAAAATAAATGATCTAATATAGTATTCATTGATAAACCAACTACAACCAATTTGTACATTAGGTTGAACAAAACCCCAAACTAAACAACCTTGAAAACCCTTCTAGGCAACCCGATAGTATTTAGGAACCCCTCAGCTTTGTAGAAAACTATTAGAGTACATATTATATTTAATGTAATCGGCCCATTGGCCCAAGCCCATAGTCTAGAATATTCTGTTGTACCCTATATATAGGTTGGCTGTTATCAATAATAATCAAGCAATCATTCAAGCAATCAATCAATCTAATATGGTATCAGAGCCTATATCGATCCACTCCTAAAATATCTCATCTAAGTCGTCCCCTCCCATATTCTTCTCTACCTCACATCATTAATCATTCAAAAAAATAATTACTGTTCATTGCGTTACTATTTAGTAGCGTACTATTCACCGGTACTATTCATCGACGTTACTGTTCATCGACGTACTGTTCTACCGAGTACTATTCATTGGCGTTACTGTTCATAAAAAAAAGAAGTTATTGCTATGGCTGCTCGTGATCAGCAATGGTATATGGATACTAGAGCAACTTCTTACCTTTCATCTCACACTGGTAACCTTCATACCTCTTCTCTTAATCGTAATTTTCATTCAATTATTGTCATAAATGGATTATCTATACCTGTCACCCACTCTGGCCATGTACAAATACCTAATCCATATCGCCCCCTCCACATTAGAAATGTTCTTGTCACACCCAATATCATTAAAACCTTGTTTCAGTACGTAAATTCACCACCGATAATAAAGGCTCCATTGATTTTGATCCATACGGTTTCACTGTACGAGATTATCATACCCGTCAAACCCTTCTTCGTTGTGACAGCAAGGGTGATCTATACCCTTTACACGTTCCCGCCTCAGCCTTCGCCCTACTTACTAATAACCATTCCCTTTGGCATCAACATCTTGGCCACCCTGGTGACGCTGTAATTCACACACTGTCGTCACGTGGCCTTGTGTCTTATAATAAAAAAAACACTCAACACTTGTGTCGTGCCTGCCAGTTAGGCAAACAAACAAAACTTCCCTTCCAACGATCTACCACTATTGTCACTTCTCCCTTTGACATTATTCACTCAGACCTTTGGACATCTCCTGTCTCTAGCATGAGTGGATATAAATATTATGTCCTTTTCTTAGATCACTATTCACATTTTTTATAGGTCTACCTACTTCACAGAAAATCTAATGAGTAGTCAAAACTCTTACACTTTCGTGCCTTTGTAAAAACCCAATTCAACCGTGAAATCAAAGCCTTTCAATGTGGTCATGGTGGAGAATTTGACAACAACTCCCTCCATGAATTATTTGCCACTAATGGAATTCAATTTCGCTTCTTATGCCCACGCACATCTCAACAAAATGGAAAATCTGAACGCATGATTCGTACTATCAATAACGTAGTACGTTCTCTCCTTTTCAAGCTCGTCTTCCTCCCAAGTATTGGGTCGAAGCACTACTCACTGCTGCTTACTTACTTAATATCCTCTCCTCTACCTCTATCAACAATGACATCCCTTACACAAAATTATTTAACAAACCACCCTCTTATACCTACCTACGCACATTTGGATGCCTTTGTTACCCTTACACCTTTCCATCGCATAAACTTGCCCCTCGTACCACACCATCTATCTTTTCTGGGTACCCTTACAATCATCGCGGATATCGGTTCCTTGACCTGAACACCAACAAAATTATCATTTCTCGACATGTCACATTTGATGAAACTGTCTTTCCCTTTGGCTCCATGACTCCAACCAAACCCCCCTCATACAAATTTTTAGATGATAATCTAGACCCCTCCCCCATTGCACTTCTCCTACTTACCACACCTACTTCTCCTCAACAAACACCACCACAAACAACCCTACAAACAAATCCACAAACAGCTCCTCTATCAACACCATCACCACAAACAACACCGACACCACCAACCACCCACCTCGCAACACCCTATGGTCACACGCTCTAAAGTCGGGATTGTGAAAGCTAACCTTAAATATAACTTACATGTTACCACCTCCTCCTCTATCCCCAAGTCTCCTTTCCATGCCCTTCGGGATCCCAACTGGAAACAAGCTATGTGTGACGAATATAAAGCTCTCATTGACAATAACATATGGGTACTTGTTCCTCGCCCACCAAATGTCAACATTGTCCGCTCTATGTGGTTGTACAAACACAAATATAATACGGACGGGTCCTTAAATCGGTACAAAGCTCGACTAGTTGCAAATGGTCGTACTCAACAACAAGGCATCGACGACGATGAGACATTTAGCCCTGTTGTCAAACCTGCTACCATACAGACTATTCTTAGCCTTGAAGTTTCTCGACAATGGCCTATTCGTCAGTTAGACGTGAAGAATGCATTTCTTCACGGCCATCATACAGAGACAGTTTACATGCACCAGCCACCAGGATTTACTAATTCAGCTCATTCTGATTATGTTTGCCTTCTGTAAAAGTCGCTTTATGGCCTTAAGCAGGCCCCTCCGAGCTTGGTTTTAACGATTTTCTAGCTATGTTATTCTAGTCGGTTTCTATCACAGCAAAGCAAAACTGACTCGTCTCTTTTCATCTTTCATAAGGGGCCAGACACATCTTACTTACTACTATATGTGGATGATATCATTCTTACAGCTTCTTCTACTTCACTCCTGCAATGTATCATCTCTTTACTACATGCGGAGTTTGCTATGACAGACCTTGGCCCACTCAACTATTTTCTCGGTATATCTGCCACGCGTACTACCTCTGGCATATTCTTGTCTTAGACAAAATATGCTATCGAGATTCTTGAGCAAGCACATATGCTTAATTGTAATCCTTGCAGGACTCCAATTGACACCGAGAAGAAGCTTGAACCTGAAGGATCACCGGTCATAGATCCTACTTTATATTGCAGCCTTGCTGGATCACTTCAGTACCTCACCTTTACCCGACCCGATTTGTCATATGCAGTTCAACAGTTATGTCTTTACATGCATGATCCTCGAGAGCCACACCTTAATGCTATGAAACGTTCTTTGTTATCTTCGAGGAACCACTGATCTTGGATTATAGCTATTTCGGTCTACTATATCACAGCTTATCGCATACTCTGATGCTGACTGGGTAGGTTGTCCGGCTACGCGCCGATCTACTTCTGGATATTGTGTTTTTCTTGATGACAACCTCGTGACGTGGTTCTCCAAACGTTAGGACATGTTGTCTCATTCTAGTGCTGAGGCTGAATACCGAAGGGTTGCGAATGATGTAGTTGAGACATCTTGGATTCGCAACCTCCTTCGTGAACTTCAAACCCCACTTTTCACAGCGACCTTGGTCTACTGTGATAATGTCAATGATGTATACATGTATGCAAACCCAATACAACATCAGCGCACCAAACATATAGAGATTGACATTCATTTTGTTCGTGACAAAGTAGCAGCAGGTCATGTTCGAATTCTTCATGTCCCTTCTCGATTTCAGTACGCATATATCTTCACAAAAGGTCTTCCATACCCATTGTTTGTTGATTTCAGATCCAGTTTGAGCGTTCGCAAAACTCCCACTCTAACTACGGGGGCGTATTAGAGTACATATTATATTTAATTTAATCGGCCCATTGGCCCAAGCCCATAGTCTAGAATATTCTGTTGTACCATATATATAGGTTGACTGTTATCAATAATAATCAAGCAATCATTCAAGCAATCAATCAATCTAATAATTGGCCCATTGGCCCAAGCCCATAATCTAGAATATTACGTCGTACCCTATATATAGGTTGGCTGCTATCAATAATAATCAAGACTTTCTCACATATTCGAAGTTGTGTTTCCTTAACCAAAATCATCAAGTCTGTTGTCTTATCCACATCCTGCCTTTGAATGTCTTTCAAGAAAGCAACACTCTGGATCACTACAGCCAAACACTTTAGGCTTTCGAGTTCCTTAATGAAAACTGTTCTCTCACTACAAACCCGGGTCATATCAGAAAAAATCCGCTTCATGTCCTTTGTCATCTTCGCATATTCGGCAAATGATAAGCATCTGATCTTGTAGCATGGTAGAGTTGGTAGCTTCTATAAGTTTTGTAAGACAAACTAACCCACCCATTGTCTTGGTTTCTCTCTAATGTGTGATTCTTTTAAGGTGTTAAAAATATGTGTGTATAAAGAGATGTAGGGTTCCATTAAATAACGTAAAAAATGGCAGAGTTAAGCATTTGAAATGAAGCTGAGTAGTCAAGAATATCATAATGAGACTGTGAGAACTGGAGAGCGAGCGTATGTGTTTCCCGGTAGTTCATGCAAAGAGAATATTATGATTAAAACTTTGGGCTTGGTGCATCAAATTAATGGGCTTTTTCTTTAAACATGTATAATGGGCTTGGTGCATCGTCTTGAGTTACTACCAAAAATATGTAACACTGTTGAATGTACAGAAAAACCGTTGGCAATTTATAATGGAGCCGAATTTGCAAAACCCAAACGTAACTCCATTTAATATTTGACGTAAACTTCTTCAAATATGTCAACAAAAGCTTTTAAAAGTTGTTAATTTATATCTAGCATGTTAAGTATGGCTAACTTATGTATTGTGTGTAATATGATCGTATACAGATGCTTTGTGGCAACGCTGCACTATGGATGAATGAGTGTGTTTTTCGCTTTGCATGCATGGAATGTGACCGTATACAAATGCTCTGCGACAACGCATGAGTGAAAATCCTTATTTTAATTAAACCAAAATATATCAATATTAGGCTTATTTTGATATTAATAGTGACAAGATCAACAATATATTTTTTATATAACTTATTTATTAAATCTTATGTTAATTACAAAGGTTTGATAAAAATATTAATGATATGAAATAGTGTTTACTGTGCTGAATAGTATTACACTATATTTAGTGCATAATGATATTATAATAATGGAATGTTTAGTGCTAACATTAAAGATAATTTTTTTATCACCTTTTTGAGTAACATAGTACCAAAAAGTACAATTAGTGATAACATTTGAGATAAGTTGTTTAAGAGCACCAGGTGTAATGGCGAAGGAGGCTTGCCTATTCAAGGTGGCGTTCGCCATCTCTCACGCCACTGCACTGAATGGTGCCTTCGCCAAGAATTTCGTTGTACGTCTTCGACCGTTGCAAATGCAACGGCTAGTTTCGCTTGTTTTAAAAAAAAAATTATACGCTTTAATATTTACACAACAATTTTTACTCTATATAAACCCCTTTTACACAATCATTTTTAGACACAAATTAAAATATTTCACTTCTATTTCCACTAAAATCTTTCACTTACATTTTTACTTTCAAAAAAATGTCTTAACATCAAAATGATACGTTTTTCAATAACTTTCTCTCCGCGATGTCGCAAACTTTAAACTTGTCATCTTCGTCAAATCCCGCTACACCTTAATGAGTTCAACTCTTCTCACCATAAACGTACCAAGGGTATGATTTCGGGGAAGTGGGCAACGTTGAACAAAAGTTCAACGGTATCTTCAAACGTATAAGACGTATGAGTAAACGTGGTGAAAACGAGGTTGATCTTTTGAACCAGTGTAAGAATGCGTTTAAGGACGAGAATATAGGAAGAGATGAAGTTTCTTGAAACCAGCATCGCGGAATGACAGAGGAGAATGCCTACATCATTAACATGCAAAAAGAAGAAATCCGTAAAAGCATATATACATGACAATGTAGTCGTCGACGTAATATTTCTTCGTAATCTTCTTTTTCGTGTTATTTAAAAAAAAATTATTATCGTATTGTAATTTGTATTATTATTTGAATGCAATTAAAATTAATTTGTTTGAAAAAAAATGAAAAATAAAAATAAAATGGTAAATTCAATAAGTGAGGTTTTAGCTTAAACTAACAGGAAGACTATTTATCTCATGTACTTATAACCGTGACTATTTGGACTATGCAACCTCAAGATCTTACTAATATAAAACTCTTGATCATTTGATAAGCTTGAAGAAGATAGTGAAACTATATGACAACAAACAAAAGAGGTACTGTACTAAACTGAGCAAAGCTTGATCGGTTTATTGTCTCAAATAACTTCCTCTCAACATGGCCTAACTCTTTTGTTATTGTGCTCCCAAGAGACCCCTCGGATCATTGCCCAATAATTAATAAAACTCAAGTCGGCGATTATGGGCCCATTCCATTCAAGTTTTTTAATTCGTGGCTTTTAGATAATGAGCTGTCAAATATTGTTACTAACGATACAATTTCACTAAGCAACCACTGTCATTTGGTTTTATGCTATTGTTTGAACTTTCTTTGTATTCAACTTATATTGCTATAGTGTTTATTTACAGGTTTCGAATGTCGGTGACATCTTTACTTCTTAATTCGGCAAAGGTTAATTAATCACCTGAATATCAGACCGGACACGATTTGGTTGGTGGGGAGATTGGTTTTGTCCTAGTTATCGGGCTTTTTCAATGTGTGTTTTGCGCAAATGATTAATTGCATGTACTTTTAGGATTTTGATATTTTGCAAATGGATAAATGTGCTACTGGTTCATCAAGTCAGTTATCGGGCAGATGTTGTTTTGTGACCTCTTCTTAAAAAGATTAATTGCATGTACTTTCTTGATAGTGTTGTTTTCGTATCGTTTGTTTCTTAAAAAGAGGTTTTTGTTGTTGTCATCTTGTAGAATATAATCTAGATTTAACTCCATGTAAACTCTAGTAATCTTGTTGAACACAATTTTATGTCTGCAACACGACAAAGGATGAAAGATTAAGGTGATCTTGGACAAATAGTTATCTTGATCACTTGTTCTAAACACACGTGTTATAAGTGTTTTTATTCAGTGAAATCAAACCGAAATAATTTGGCTAGTTAGTAGTAACAATAATTAATAGCTATGTCAGACATTGTAAGTTTTTAAAGCACAAGCAAAAACAATAATTAATAGCTATGTTAGACATTGTTAAGGGAGCCGAATCAGCCAATTGATTTGGTTGGTTTGTTGTGCTACAGCGGTATTTGTTGATATCCTTTACTTTCAATTTTATTTATATGAAAACCAAAAAATGTCACCATACAAATCTCACATTTTTAAACTTTTTATTGAACAACAGTCTTGCATATCTAGATAATTTAACTGTGTTTAGAAGAGTTCTGTAGTAATTATCCGAGTTCAAGGAAACCAATGTGGGGAGAGGAGTTCAATTTTTCTGGTGATGAACTTCCTGTAAAGGTAATTATCCTAGTGTTTCGAAAAGCTGGACTGTTTAGGATATAGGAAATTGGAGATAGACCCACACTCATCATTGTTTTCCATAACAAGTTATTGATCTTTCTAGACACAGTTTGTATCAGTCAATCAGATCAGTTATAAATTTTTTAGATATATAGGTGAGCTAAATTCTGTTTGGAGCAATAGCGATGAGTGACTGAGAGCGTTCTATTAATAAAAATAATTATCATTATAGGGTACAATATAGATTCATTTGAAACAATTGTTCATGAAGCTTTAGACCCGAGAACTTAACATCTTCATTTAACTAATTCCAGTAGTTTTTGTGGTTGATTTTTGATAGTAATCATCATATATTTAACTAATGCAAGAGTGTGTGTAGCACAAACTGAAAAACGAGTAGGTTCGATTGATCCCTCTCACCATAACGTGGCTGAATGCAACCGACCTGATAAAAATCTTACGTTTTGATCGGTGCATGCTTTAACCTACCTGTTTAGCCACCTCAAATTCTGTGGATTGAATAACCTACGTATTTAAAATCAGACACACCTCGGATACAGGTGTTATGCAGTTCAGCTGCCTTCTTTGATCCAAAACATATCTGCCATTATTGATTTCAGGGCTCTATGGGACCCGTGGTTACGACCCCTACGCCGGACGGAAATTTGAACTACAATGACCTTGTAGGTTCAACTTTAAAGGTACCTTATTTTCCTCAGAATATCTTGGCCTATCTGTACATATGTTACCTTAAAACAGACTCATTTTATTTCACGGAACTCTTGAGAAGTCGTATGGTCTATTATGTAGCCTGAGTAGAGGTGGAAAAATGGGAGGCTGGGTCCGATTTGATGGCGGGCAAATCTTTAGTACATGTTGAACTGGGTCCAATTCATTATCGCAGATTCAAACAGGAGATAAATTAAATGGCAATTGCGAGTGGCGTACATCCAGATGTAGTTTTGTGACCTCTTCTAAAAAATGTAATTGCATGTTACTAACATGATAGTGATGAGTTTTTCGTTATCGTTTGTTTCTTAAAAAGTGGTTTTTGTTGTTGTCATCTTGTAGAATATAATCTAGATTTAACTCCATGTAAACTCTAGTAATCTTGTTGAACACAATTTTATGTCTGCAACACGACAAAGGATGAAAGATTAAGGTGATCTTGGACAAATAGTTATCTTGATCACTTGTTCTAAACACACGTGTTATATGTGTTTTTTTATTCTGGTGAAATCAACCGAAATATTAGGCTATTAGTTAGTAACAATAATTAATAGCTTATGTCAGACAATGTAAGTTGTTTAAAAGCACAAACAAAAAGCATTAAATTAAAAAAAAGATAAATCGCTGCCAGGGAACTCGAACCTGGAGACCCTCGTTAAAGGGAGCCATCACCAATTGATTTGGTATGGTTTGCTACAGCGTAATTTGTTGATATCCTTACTTTCAATTCTATTTATAATGAAAACCAAAAAATGCAACATACAAATCTCACTTTTTTTAAACTTTTATGAACAAGCAGTCTTGCAATATCAGATAATTAAACTTGTTTAGAAGATTTCTGTATAAATTATGCATTCCAAGAGAAACCAATGTGGGGAGAGAGTTCAATTTTTTCTGGTGAAGTAATTATCGCTAGTGGTTCGAAAAGCCTGGACTGTTTAGGATATAGGAAATTGGCGATAGACCCACACTCATCATTATTTTCCATCTTCTAGACACAGTTTGATAGTCAATCAATCCATTATAAAATTGTCAGATAATAGTGAACAAATTCCTGTTTGGAGCCAATAGCGATGAGTGAATGAGAGCGTCTATAATAAAAATAATTATCATTATAGATACATTTGAAACAATTGTTCATGAAGCTTTAACCGCGAACTTTACCATCTCATTTAACTAATGCATAGTTTTTGTGGTTGATTTTTGATAGTAATCATCAAGAGTGTGTGTAGCACAAACTGAAAAACGAGTAGGTTCAATTGATCCCTCTCACCATAACGTGGCTGAATGCAACCGACCTGATAAAAATCTTACATTTTGATCGGTGCATGCTTTAACCTACCTGTTTAGCCACCTCAAATTCTGTGGATTGAATAACCTACGTATTTAAAATCAGACACACCTCGGATACAGGTGTTATGCAGTTCAGCTGCCTTCTTTGATCCAAAACATATCTGCCATTATTTATTTCAGGACTCTATGGGACCAGTGGTTACGACCCCTACGCCGGACGGAAATTTGAACTACAATGACCTTGTAGGTTCAACTTTATAGTTAAACCGTATTTTTCCTCATAATTTCGTGGCCTATCTGTACATATGTTACCTTAAAACAGACTCATTTTATTTCACGGAACTCTTGAGAAGTCGTATGGTCTATTATGTAGTCTGAGTAGAGGTGGAAAAATGGGAGGCTGGGTCCGATTTGATGGCGGGCAAATCTTTAGTACATGTTGAACTGGGTCAGACCCATAAACAGTTTTTTTAGCTTTTCTTTATCGAGTTTTAGTAAATATTATCAATGTTAAATCATCGCAGCATCAATCTAATTTGCTTCAATATAAAGATTTATGAGCTTTTTTACATGTTTAATACACTTTGGGCGACTTTGACCCGTTGTCATATAACATATGGTTTTGTTCAGGCTTTTGCTAACCGAAAATGAGCTTTCTTCTCACAAGAAAGCTGCTATCTATTTTGGAAATAGCTTCTGTTCAAATGAAATGGTATGCTATGATACTGATTTTATATTTTTTTCGTGGTGTATGACAGCTCTTTCAGAAGCTGTACCCTGATGACGAGTTCTTCCCAGAAACAATCAACACAGACTCATCGGATAAGCTAGATGATGATAGTGATCTTTTGGAATCTTAGTGACAATTGCCTTAATCTCAGTGCACTTGAAATGGCAAAAAAGTAGATACAAAATTTAGAGATGCTTTAGGTAGCAAAAGGCATAAAATACTGCTTTTGTTATTAATTTTGTACGTTGTGTTGTATCATAGCTGATAACTAAATTTACCCCCTTCTGTGGGCTGGAAATGTGATTTATGGTCTAACTGTTTTGTTACTTGAACCTTGTAAAAACAATGTTTCCACTTTCGGATGAGCTATGAGCATGAAAAAGGTGTTTCAAGTTGTTCGTGTCCTGCAGATGCAATTGCGGAGTGGCCTAGATGTTTTCCACATCGTGTTGTATCTTGAAAAAGGTGTCATCTTTTATAATATAGATTTAACTCCATGCAAACTCTTTTAGTGTTCTTGAACACTAAAGGATGAAAGATTAAGGTTATATGTTATAAAAACACATATAACATGCAAACTCCATGTTATATGTGTTTTTATTCTGTGAAATCAAACCAAAATAATTTGGCTAGTAAATATAATGAAAAGCGATGTTAGACATATCAAGTTTTTTAATATAAAGAAAAATAATTAAATTCAAAAAAACTAAAAGAAAAGAAATAACTGCCAGGACTCGAACCTGGGACTCCTGGTTAAAGGAGCCAAAATCATCAATTGATTTTGTACTAGTTGTGCTACAGTGGTTTTTGATTGTAAACATTACTTTCAATTCTATTTATATAAAAACAAAAAAACATCACCTACTAACGCAAACAAGACAATCAAAGTGAAATGCAAATTTTCAGGTTCACGATTGCTTCTGCAGCAGCAAAATCGTCGTATTTGTCCTCAAGTGAGGCACACTTTCACCCAGATCACACGAACCAGGCTAGGAACTTGCAGTCACCACAAAACCGCCATACTTCACCAAAAGTACTGCAAACTTTTCAAACACAACCAACATTCAAATGTTTAAATTTCAAAAACAACAAAACCAAAATTAAAACTAACAACACCAGAGGTACGCCGCAGTTACACTAAGTACGCCACACTTCTTTGCTCAGAAAACACAATTTGTTTCATCCAATTCAAATTTTGCTCTCTTTCGTTCTTAAACATCGTTAACAGTTTAGACTTGGATGAACACACGTTCTTCTCAAGTTAAACCTGTTAGTCCATTCTCAGAACCTGAAAGAACCACCGAATAAACACCAAAAAAGTTTCAATCTCGAAAAAACACGCAAGACTCGAAAATCCAAAAGAAAGAATTTCACCTATTGAAGGTATCTCAAACTTCATATAATTATCCTTGATATCTCTGAACGTTTCGACCTAAAATGATCAAATATATTTTATACTATGATTATTGTTCTCTTATTATGTTGTTGTATATGAAATGGTGCTTAATTATTGATTATTCGTTTCGTAGGTAAATATGGAGCAACTGACGAAAAGATGCGGAAATGTGAACATATATATGCAAGTTTGACATATTTCAACGTGTTGCACTATTTTATCTATAACTTTTTCGTCCGAGCAACGTTTTAGTTTGAGATGATTCAAAAGACCAATTTAAGAGGGAAAAGAGATCTTCACAATTTGCTAGTTTTTAAATATGTACATATTTTATGTTATAATTTTATACTATGTTTATTGTTATCTTGTTATGTTGTTATATATGAAATGGATTTTGCTTAATTATTGATTATTCGTGTCAGAAGTAAATATGGAGAACTGTCGAAAGATCGGATATGTGAACATGTATATGCAAGTTTGACATATTTCACTGTTTGCACTATTTTGTCTATAAACTTTTTCGTTCTGCCGTGCAAAGTTTTTAGTTTGGGATGATTCAAAAGACCAATTTAAGAGGGAAAAGAGATCTTCACAATTTGCTAGTTTTTAAATATGTACATATTTTATGTATCATTTTATACTATGATTATTGTTCTCTTGTTATGTTGTTATATATGAAATGGTGCTTAATTATTGATTATTCGTTTCATAGGTAAATATGGAGCAACTGACGAAAAGATGCGGAAATGTGAACATATATATGCAAGTTTGACATATTTCAACGTGTTGCACTATTTTGTCTATAACTTTTTCGTCCGAGCAACGTTTTAGTTTGAGATGATTCAAAAGACCAATTTAAGAGGGAAAAGAGATCTTCACAATTTGCTAGTTTTTAAATATGTACATATTTTATGTATCATTTTATACTATGATTATTGTTCTCTTGTTATGTTGTTATATATGAAAAATGGTGCTTAATTATTGATTATTCGTTTCATAGGTAAATATGGAGCAACTGACGAAAAGATGCGGAAATGTGAACATATATATGCAAGTTTGGCACCATATTTCAACGTGTTGCACTATTTTATCTATAACTTTTTCGTCCGAGCAACGTTTTAGTTTGGGATGATTCAAAAGACCAATTTAAGAGGGAAAAGAGATCTTCACAATTTGCTAGTTTTTAAATATGTACATATTTTATGTATCATTTTATATTATGATTATTGTTCTCTTGTTATGTTGTTGTATATGAAATGGTGCTTAATTATTGATTATTCGTTTCATAGGTAAATATGGAGCAAATGCACGTAACATATGCGGAAATGTGAACATATATATGCAAGTTTGACATATTTCAACGTGTTGCACTATTTTGTCTATAACTTTTTCGTCCGAGCTACGTTTTAGTTTGAGATGATTCAAAAGACCAATTTAAGAGGGAAAAGAGATCTTCACAATTTGCTTTTTTTTAAATATGTAATATTTTATGTTTCATTTTATACTATGATTATATGTTCTCTTGTTATGTTGGTATATATGAAATGGTGCTTATTTATAGATATTCCGTTTTCATAGGTTAAATATGGGAGCAATGACGAAAAAATGCAGGAAAATTGTGAAACACTTATATATGCAAGTTTGACATATTTCAACGTGTTGCACTATTTTGTCTATAACTTTTTCGTCCGAGCAACGTTTTAGTTTGAGATGATTCAAAAGACCAATTTAAGAGGGAAAAGAGATCTTCACAATTTGCTAGTTAGTTACATATTTTTTTAGGGCATCTGTTTGGTTTTTTGGGTTTTCTAGCAAAATATGGTTTTTCCTAGAACCCATCCCTATATATATATATATATATATATATATATATATATATATATATATATATATATATATATATATATATATATATATCCCATTCGACTGTCTTAGAGCAATAGATATTGTGGCTAGATATATCTCCTCATTTTGGTCCAACAGACTGTCAGCATCTCACTCCCACTTAAAAATACCCATTCACTCATAACATAACCTTATCTCATTTTGGCCCCATCACCCACTCACATTTAATTAAAATATTAAACTTAAACACATTCGTGTTTTGTTTGTTTGTGGCTCAGTTCAATGACGAAATACCCAATGAGGAGAAGTGAGGTACCCCGGTGTGGTGGCATGCAAACGAAGAGGAGAGAAAACGTGCCACGTCTATCACAGTCTGATTCTCTACTAACTGCTTCCACTCTTTGAACTTTTTAAATGTTTCGTGTTTGAACATGAGGATTTAAACCCATACCCTCTTGGAATAATCATCAACAATAGATAAGAAATACCTCTTACCTCCTAATGATTCCACCTGAGACGTATCCATTGTTGGGTTTTTACAACTTTTAACCATTAAACTCACGAGTACGCATCGAAAAGTAAACACGTATAGCATAACATAGTTTACAAAGGGATCAAGAAGGTGTGTACCTTTTCGCAATAAACAAAACACCGTCTTGAATATACGCGTGTATATAAAAGAATACCACGCAAGATCTAAACGAATATCCCTCTACTTCGACACACACAATACGTTCTTAGCAAACAATGAAGTATGCTAGTACTAGTAGTGTTTAACAAAACGATCACCTTCGTCTTTGAATCAACCAACACACGAAAACTACAAGGTTATAGGATTCGATCGCAAAATTAAAACCCTTAGGGGTGTTTGGTTCGATCGCACAACACGGGAAGAGAAAACCAAAAACCCTAATTGGTTTTGAGAACCGGTCAAACAAAAGGGAGAGCACAAGAGGATATTTAGGGCTTAGGTATTCAAGTTATTAGAAACAATGAAACCAAAACCCTCTATTTATAACCCTTATAACTTAGGGTGCAAGTAAGCAATCCCACCTCCTTTAGGAGGTGGTTCGACCGACCTAGGAAAATAAGAGGCAAACCGCAATTTTTCATTCTTTGGTTTTTGCATATTAGTCCTTCATGTTTAACATTTAAACGTTTAAATAATATATATTTATAATTGTTTATTAAACATTAATATATTACTTTAATATATTAATCATTGTTCTACGTATTAACGCGTGCATCCCCATAAGCTCGAATAATTTTCCGGACATATATTATTTATCATGGATATATTCCAACAGCTCCTACTTGGACATGTATAAATAATATAACAACATTGGTAAGCGTCTAGCAACACGCCAATGCTCTCAGAAATATCCAAGTGTGGTTTTATAAAGACACGGATAAATGATTTATGAATTTACAATCCTTTTTTTTCAGATACCGAGTTAAAAATGGATATGGATCAAAAGTCATCCCATTATTTAACAATTCTGTTTCTCGTATATGTAACTAATCAAGATTACCAAAAATCAATGAGACATATCTACATGAGTTTTTGGGTACGGCCATACACACATCTGATTAATTCTACGAGGGGCCTAGTGACATCATTCTTTAACTATTGAAGGAACAAATTCTTTATTGAATACAAGTGTCTAGTCACCATGCGTCAAAATTATTTCTGAAATAGCCCTTATTAGTCACCTTTTCCAGGATAACTTAAACTAGATCAAGAAGGATTATCCACACATGCAAGACCTACTTGCATCCCAAGTCTAAGGATTAAATAAATAAAATCACTTACAAGATTTACTTAATGATGACGATCCATAAAGTAGTATTCTTGTTAGTTGGGGAAATCCAATATTCATCTTATGAATATTATGTGAGTTTGGCAGACATATCCTTTAATATTCAAGATATCACCAATCACTCAGATTTGTCTTAATTTAACAATATTCCCATATTATTAACCGACAATGGATTTATTTAGAGTAATAAATATTATTCATGGATTTAAACATGCAAATATATGACATAATTTTATAATAAAAATAACAAAAATACCAAGTATTATTATCATAAAATAAAATTGTTCAAACATCCCTTACCCAAATACTAAAACACAGATCTACATGAAACTACTAACTAAACGAAGTCCTATGCTCCCAACATGTTGAGTAAGCTTCCCTTTAGGTAAAGCCTTCATAAAAGGATGAGCTAGATTGTAATCTGTTTGAACTATAAGAAGATTTATCTCGCCCAGTTCAATACACTCGCTAACATAATGGTATCTTTTATGATAGTGTTTGGCGCCTCTTTGAACCCCCAGTTCGTTAGCAATAAGAAGTGCGGCAGAATTGTCGCAATACATCTTAATTTGTTCGTTTATTGTTGGTACTATACCAAGCCCTGAAATAAACTTCCTAATCTAAACAGCTTCCATTGCAGCTTCTGAAGCAGGAATATATTCAGCTTCTGTAGCGGACATTGCGGTAGTACTTTGCTTGGAGCTCTTCCAGTCCACCGCGCCTCCGTTCAAAACGAAAACATATCCTGTCTGAGACTTGATATCGTCTCAAATCCAGCATCACAGTAGCAATCAACTCGAAGTTCAGCTTCCGAATTTCCACCATAAACTGAAAACATATCTTTAGTATTTCTTAAATACTTAAGAATATTTTTCACAGCAGTCCAGTGAGGTTCACCAGAATTCTGTTGGAAATGGCTTGTTATAATTTGCAAGAACGCAACATCAGGTCTGGTGCATCTAACTGCATACATAATGGATCCCATAGCCGAAGCATAAGTTACATTTTACATACGCTTCACCTCTTCAGGTGTTGAAGCACCTTGTGTTTTGTTCAAGTCAAGTCTTTTTTGCATGGGGATATGACCGTGTAAGCACTTTGACTAAGTCTAATCAATCGCTTTGACCTATATCTATAGATCTTGATTCCAAGTATAAATGCTGCTTCCCCTAAATCTTTCATAGCAAAACACTTTCCAAGATAATCCTTTACACTTTGTAAACTTGGAATGTGATTTCCCATGATAATTATGTCATCAACATATAATATGAGGAATGTAACATTACTCCCACTAGCCTTTTGATATACACATGGCTCATCAAGAATTTAAGCAAAACCAAACTTTTTGATTTCATCATCAAATCTTTTATTCCAGCTTCTTGATGCTTGTTTAAGATCATAAATGGATCTTTAAAGCTTGCATACTTTATAGGGATGTTTAGGATCAACAAAACCTTCAGTTTGTACCATATAAATGTCTTCATCAAGATAACCATTTAAGAAGGCAGTTTTGACATCTATTTTCCATATCTCATAATCATAGAATGCCGCTATAGATATGAGAATCCTAATAGCTCTAATGTCAGTAACGGGTGAGAACGTTTCTTCATAATCAACCTCGTAGAGTTGAGTATAACCCTTTGCTACAAGATGGGCTTTATAGGTGTGTACAATGCCATCCATGTAAGTCTTTTTCTTAAAAATCCACTTACTCCCAACAGTCTTACAATTAGGAGGAAGATCAACCAAGACCTATATCCCATAATTTTCCTCAATGTAATTATCCATCTATTAAATATGATGCAACCATTTTCATGGAAAGATTTTTGCTTTATTCCATCCATAATGTAACGTAACTTACATTACCAAAGTAAACGAGCTCACGCAACCTACCAATGCCAATTTCATCAACGTTTATAGCAAGTAAACGTTATAATATGTCAAGCAATATGTTTTAATCACCATTTTACCATATGTTATCTATTTAACGTACCTTTCATAACATTTAATTCAAAACGGATTTCATACGTTAACGTTTATATCAAAACCCTGATTTCATGTAAAGTTTACGGACACATCCTTTAATATCCAATATATCACCAATCACTCAGATTTGTCTTAGTTCAACAATATTCCCATATTGTTGATCGACAATGGACTAATTTAGAATAATAAATATTATTCATGGATTAAACAGCAAAATATGACACCATTTTATATAAATATACACCACATACCACGTAACATTATCAATAAAAAAATTGTTCAAAACATCCCTTAATCCGAAATACTAAATATATCAAAAGCTGAATATTCTAGTTGACGAATCATGCCTCAAGATACGACGATCGTACTTGCATGACAATTCGACGAGCGTGCGAGGATCATAAATTCCAACAGCTTTTGATCTTTAGGAATTTGTGAGAATACTTATTTTCAAGAATTTAATAATAAAGAATTTCTTGAATATATATAATGATTGTTTGTTCATTCAAATATCTTCAATATTAACACAGCTAAATCTCAAAAGGTTTGTGACATCAACTATTGTGACAACAATCTCTTTCGTAGCTTCCAAAAGTAAAGTATTCATATTCTTAATGTATAATGCCACCATGCCTCTCGTTAGCACAACTAGTCCACATGGACACAACAAAAATGAAAGTCATACATGACTATATTGAGTGGTCATCTCAATTAGATTTAGCGTCCGTGCAACACAAACAACCCAATGCTTTTTTCTAAAATCATAAACAATGAATATTCTCTTAATAATTTTTTGTCACCTCATGAACTCCAAGTTTATGGTTTATTCTAATTGCACAATAAATTGTCACAATATATATCCTTAGATTTTTCATTACTATGGACAAATCCATAATCTAGGAATGATTTCTCAAATCCAAACATATTCTATTAAATATTCAATTTCAATGATTATCTAATAACTTTCGATTAAATACCAATGTTGTCAAATCATCTTGCATTCATGCATGATACAACTATTTCTCTACACAATATAATATACATGATGAATCCTTTAGTCTAACTTAAGATTCCATTCATGATCTATCTTATCAAAAGATGTCTATCCATTTAGAATTTCTAAATGGTATGTCAAATTGTGTTAGATTTATATGTCCAGCATATATGTTATAGCAAAAAACATTATTATTATCAAGGTTGTAGCATTTAATTTTCCTAAATCTTGTCCAGGTGGTGAGGAAACCTGAACATAATACTCCCACTAACTTTTAGGAATACTCAGGAGTTATCTTAATTATAATTAAAATTTAAATCAACTAAGTGATTTATTTAATAATAAACTTAAGATTCTTCTCCTAGATGCTGGCAATGATCCATGCTTGGATTTTTGCCGTTTGTACACTTTATAAAGATTATATGAATTCATAAACTCCTTTAATTACTAACCGTCCTCGCAATAGTAATCATTTAAGAAAGAGTTTTAAATTTCATTGTCATATTTCATCAATATGAACACCAATATGACAATGAACCATCTTTATATAATTAATGCGCATAGAAAGAATATTTAATCACAATCAATTGCTTGAGTATGATTAAAAATCTATCATAATGCATGCATCAACTATGTGTACAACATTGTCCTTATGAGTTTGAAACCAAGAACCAAACCACTTGGGTTTTTCTTCTCTTTTATGAAACTCATGTTAACTTCACAGTCTAACCGTTTAGTTAAAGATCAATCAAGTTCCAAAAATGATTATCTTTGTTAATGTCATTCTTCATAAGACTTTTAACAAATTCAGAACTTTAATTTCTTAAGACTTAATGTGAGTCATCACATTCCATAATCATGATGGTGTCTTATTAACCTTTTAGGTTGGAGTTTTATTGAGTATATACAAGACATACTCAATTTCAAACCTTGACAGATTTGGAGGTAAAATATTTAAGTTATCAAAATCAAATAATTCCAAAGAATTTAATTCAACACTCTAGACATACCATTAATATGTGGTATTCTATGAGTAATTTTTATTGTAAGACTTTATCACAATCTTTTAAATAACTTAATACTCTTTAGGTCACATACTTATCAATTGCGTCAAACAAAATTGAATATATAATATTTAAAAACCTATTTGCATGTAAATGTATATGTATATGGCTTTAACTAGTTCAAGAACTCTATCCATGTTAACTATACATTATTTTGCCTTTGAATAATTCAAGGACTTTTGTTCATGTCATAGCCAGAAGATATAACTTACTTTATGTTATAAGTCTTTCAACATTTAAAGGACTTCATGTTTATTAGTTTACATTAAACATAAACATATTTAACTAAAGATAGCATTAAAATAAAGAATATCATTCTTAGAAACTGAAACTCCATAATCCGTAAAATACTAGACAAATCCATTTTCAACCAAATGATGAACTGAAACAACACCTCTAGTTATATTAGGTGCATAATGACAATTGTCTAAACAAATCACTAGGCCATTAGGTAAAACTAAGTCAAAACTTCCAATAGCTTCTACTTGTGCACGAACACCATTGTCCACGTACAAATAGAGAGCTCATTGTTCTAGTTTTCTTGCTCCTCTAATACCCTGTTTTGTGATACAAATGTGAGTACCATAACCAGTGTCATACACCCAGGACTTATTAGGAAAAGAAAATAATTCTATTGTGAAGATACCTGAAGAACTGGCAGTGTCAACTTGCTTTTTTTTCTTCAACAACTCAGCAAGGTAGACAGGACAATTCCTCTTCCAATGACCCACCTCCTTGCAGTGGTGGCAGGTGTCATCCTTAGCAGGGTGCTCTTTAGCAGTAGGTTTAGGGTTTTTAGGCTTAGGGATATAAACTTTTTTATCCTTTCCCTTGCCATTAGCTTTACCCATACCTTTAGCTTTAAGCGATTTCTTATTGGTTTTCTGGATTTTACCACCTTTAATCGCCATTACTTGTGGTGTTTCAGCCTTTTTAGGTAAACCTTTTTCATACTCAATGAGCAAAGCATGTAGTTCACCAATCGTCTTCCCCATGTTATGCATATTGTAATTTCTCACAAATCCAGCAAAATCACTAGTGAGGCCATTCAAGATTAAACCAACACTAAGATCTTGTGGTAGCACATAACCAAGACGTTCCAGTTGTTCTACATATCCTTTCATCTTAAGAACATATGCAGCAACTGGTTTACCCTCCTCTTGTTTGCAAGCATGGAAAGTTTGGATTAGGTCAAACCTCTCCACTCCAGCTTGTTTCTCAAACATAGATTTAAGCTCCTGAAGCATCTCATAAGGTGAATAATTTTCAAATTGTCTATGAAGTTCAGGAGTCATACTCCCGAGCATAAGACAAGCCACCTCATTATAAGCATCATATATTGCATTCCATTCCGCCAGCACATTTGCTGCGGAATCAGCTGCAGGAGCAGGGGGAATAGGCTGTTCAATGACAAACATTTTCTTTTCAACTCTCAAGACTAACTTAAGTTGACGAAACCAGTCATTGAAATTATTTCCAGAAAGTTTTTCTCTTTCAAACATCGACCTGAAAGCCGAATGGTTTATGTTTTGAACAGGTAGTGCCATCTACAAAACATAAAAGTTCAAGTATTTAGTATTTTCGATAATACTCCTTGAAGAAAATTAACTACCCATGTTTAATCAAATAAACAATTAATTTTCTAAAGGCTAGGACCCTACTTGACATACCACCACCACATCAGTTGATCTGCTAGTGATGGTGTATTCAAAAGGTAATTGACGATCAATAATTGCCACCGGTGCAATTCCTAGAACCTTATGGGACTTACTTTATTACAATAATATACTAGTAAGCATGTTTCATCCCATCTATGCCTCGAGTTTAAGGTCTCACCACTAAACCGATTAAGTCGTCCAATCAAGAACTGTGATTATGTAACACTAACGTCTCACGAAAAAGTGTATAATCACCTTGGGATTACGATCTACATACGTCTCACGCATAGTAAAAAGCATCTACAAGTGTTTTTACAAATTGGATGGCAATAACTTATTTAAAAAAGGGTATTATATTTGTCGTGACAAATATGTACGAAGAAGCATGCATACATCTTCGTATCATAGATTTTAATAAAAACTTTACTCAATTAAGTTATTTATTACGGTATCACTTATTTTCTATACATCTAATGTATAAATAGTGTTACCTTTTAAAAATTGACGATTCAACGTGTTTTCAAAATTTAAAGATTTTATATTTTATCACGGGAAAAGATTAAAGAATGGTTAAAAACCATTCAAACCCTAGACCATTTGCGACTTCCTAAATAGTATGCAAAGTAAGGAAACTACAATGTAGTCAGGTATTATAGGGTAATGATATCTATAAGACCGAAATCTCGATGAGTCTTCCCGAACCTTATCCTTGCAACTAAATAGTACTTTTGCAAATTTCGTCATTGATAAAATTAAAACTTTAATATTATAAACACATTATGAACTATTCAATTAATAGTCTATAATAAATCTTATTTCATAATTATTAGTCATGTTTATATTTATTTTTCGAAAAACCCTTTTATTTTCTCACAAGTCAAAACTTAAAATAAAACAATATAAACACAAAACTAATACACATAACACTTATTTAAAATCACTTAACAATTAAGCCATGCAATATCAATTATAGATTCATAGAGATTATCTAATAATTAAAATTGTATATTATCCATTATAAGGATACTTCGGTCAATGGACTCGACAACATCCATGACTAATCGATTGCGTAAGCCATATATAAATATATACCACATAACACATAAAATTTAAGCAACTTTTAGGCCCATTAAGCATAGCTTAAGGTCTTTTCCTTAGCTTTTAAAGTCATGAATCGTACCAAATTAATTTAATGTCTATGTTTTAAATTTCTTGATAATTCATATTTGCTAAAACCTTTTTAACAATAAAAAGATTATATCATTATACACCAATTCCCCCATTCCCTTACATTTGCATGTATTTATCATGGACACCAAATTAATAATTAATTTGAACATAAAGTCAATAGAACAATTAAACGCATCAAATAAAGTTTTATTCTTATTAAAATTTCATACAACCTAGAATTCGTTTATAATTTTTCATAACAATAAAGGTGTAACTTTATAAGTAAAGATCGAATCTTTATGCATTAAAAACGCCCAAATGGCTTTAAAAAAAATTAGAATCAAGACCTAATTTTTGTCAAATTTTATTACTTGTAACTACAAATTCTACACGATGGCTCGTGATGCCACTGTTGGGGTTTTCCAACTTTTAACCATTAAACACGAGTACGCAGCGGAAAGTAAACACGTATAAAATTCATAATCAACAAGATTAGAGTTGTGTACCTTTTAGCAATAAACGTTACACCGTCTTGAATATACGCGTGTGTATAATAATCAAATACCACGCAAAACCACTAGGATCAAAGAATGATCCTTTTATATCAACACACACAATACGTTCTTAGCAAACAATGAAGTATGCTAGTACTAGTAATGTTTAACAAACGATCACCTTCGTTCTTGAATCAATCAACACACGAACACCTTCTTTGATATTCGATCGCAACACAAAACCCTAAGGGTTGTATATTCGATCGCACGACACACAAGGAAGAAACCGAAAACCCTTTTAGGGTTGTAGAACCGGTCGAACTAGGGAGAGAGCAAGAGAGGTGATTTTAGGGTT
>BQNB010046593.1:32298-43604 GCA_026074375.1 Tanacetum coccineum
ACTAGTAGTGTTATAACCAAACGATCACCTTCTTCGTCTTTGAATCAATCAACACACGAAACAAATACCACACTTGTGGTTTTAATCGCAAATCAAAACGCTAAGGGGTCTTAGGTTCAATCGCTTGACACAAGAAGCAAAAACTAAAACCCTTTGAGGGTTGTAAGGTTCGGTCGATCACAAGGAGCACAAGGGAGAGATTTAGGAATTTTTTGGGATTCAAGTTATGAGTTCTCAAAGACCCTAAGACCTCTTTATATACTCATCTCAACTTGGCATGCAAGTAAAGTCTCCCACCTCCTTTAGGAGTTGTGTTTGACCGACCTAGGGAAGGAGAGTGGCAAAACGTACCATTCCTTTATATGGTTTTGCATATTAGTCCTGTAACGTTTAATAACTAATATAATTCTAGTTAAAACATTTAACAATCGTTTGTGGTATAGTGTCTCCTAATTTGAGATCATGAGTGGTATAGTTCTCTTCATGAGGTTTGAGTTGTCGGGATGCATATGCAATAACTTTTTCCCTTTGCATTAATACAGCTCCCAGTCCTTGAAGTAATGCATCACAGTAAACAACAAAATCGTCGTTTCCTTCTGGTAATACTAAGATTGGAGCTTCACATAGATTCTGCTTAAGTAGTTGGAAGGCTGACTCTTGGTCTTCGCCCCAGATATACTTCTTATTTTTCTGGGTTAATTCGGTCAAAGACTTTGCAATCTTTGAGAAATCCTTGATAAATCTTCGATAGTAGCCGACAAGTCCTAAGAATTGACGTATTTAAGTGGGTGTAGTAGGAGATGCCCAATTCTTAACTGCTTCAATCTTGGCGGGGTCAACATGAAGTCCTTGACTATCAATTAAGTGCCCAAAGAAATTGGACGATACTGATCCAGAATTCACACTTGGAGAACTTGGCATATAATTTCTCTTTTTTGAGTAATTCCAAGATTATTCTTAAATGATTTGCGTGTTCTTCTTTGTTACAAGAGTAGATGAGAATATCATCAATGAACACTATCACAAATTTATCCATGTATGGTTTGCACACACGGTTCATGAGATCTATGAATACAGCAGGTGCATTAGTTAAACTAAATGGCATTACTTGAAATTCATAGTGTCTGTACCTCGTTCTGAAACCAGTCTTGGGAATATCTTCATCCCTTACTCTCAGTTGATGATAGCCTGATCGTAAGTCGATTTTTAAGTAGACACTCGAACCTTGAAGTTGGTTGAATAAGTCATCAATCCTGGGTAATGGATAACGATTCTTTATAGTAAGTTTATTCAACTCTCGGTAATCGATACACATTCTGAAAAATCCATCTTTCTTTTTAACAAATAAGATAGGAGCTCCCCAAGGCGAAGTACTTGGTCGGATAAAACATCGGTCTGCCAACTCTTGAAGTTGGTTAGATAGTTCCTGCATTTCTGAAGGAGCTAGTCTGTTATGTGCTCGGGCCACTGGCGCCACTCCTAGAATTAAATTGATTTAAAATTCTACTTGGAAAACTGCGGGAAGGCCAGGTAGATCTTCAGGAAAAACTTTTAGAAATTCTCTGACTACTGGTATGTCTTCCAGTCGTTTATCGTCTGACTTCTTCTCCATTACTTGGATTACAAAAACTTGACAACCTCGGGATATATATCTTTCAGTTTTTATACAGGATATGAGATTTAGTCGGTTTTACTTTGATCACCTCGAATGATTAAAGTTTCACCGTCGATTGGGATGTGGACGACTTTCTCGACACAGATAATTCTAGCATGATACTTGGATAACCAATCCATACCAATGACGACGTCAAAACTACCGAGTTTTATTGGCATAAGATCAATTTTGAAAAGTTGGTTTAACAGAATTAGAGTTGCACCCTGAATAACGGTAATAGTGCCTACTAAGTTGGGGCCATTTCATAACTGAATTGGAATCTATTTTAATTTTTTTATATACTCATAATAAATAATATTATTTAAACACACCTTAATCTTCATTTTAATCAAATAATACTTTATCTATATTTTTTTTTAGACGTAACTTTACCGTTACTATGTTCGGGTGTCGGTGTGCGTTCTTGTCCCTCAGCAAGTATGCTCTTCCGTGGGCATTGTTTTTGTGGGGTTTTTCCCTTTTTTTTTTTCGGGGCACAACTTTTTTTTTTTGGGGGATTCAGCATAATGCCCTTTCTCTCCACATGCATGATAAGTAACTGTCACTGGTAGCAGATTACTTCCAGTGGTTGTCCCCTTGTTTCTGCAATTCTTGGTTAAATGGCCCACCTTGTTGCAAGTATTACACTTAACAGTGTAAGGTCCTGTGTGATGCAAAGTGCATTTCTTACATAAAGGAAGGCTTCTAGTATACCTATTGTTTTCAGTTGGGGTAGCAGCATAAGACCTAAAGTTTTCCTGTCTTCTGTTTTGCTGTTGGCGGTAATCATTGTTGCGGTTGCTGTGGTTGTTTTGGTAGTTGTTGATGCGATTATTAGGGTAGTTGTTGCTGTTAGTGGTGTTCCTTCTATCATCAAACTTTCGTTTATGATCATTGGTTCCTTGCATAGAATTGTGTTTTGTTACCTGATCCATTAACCTTTGAGTTATGGTAATGGCTTCCTCCAAAGTTTGAGGCTTTGAGGGGTACATTTCACTTCTAATACTTCTGGGTAATCCTCCGATGAAAACTTCGTGAGTTTCTCGTGTTTGGTACCATGTTTCGGGCATAAGGACTGCTAATTCCTGGATTTCTTCTACGTAAGTTTTAAAGATCATTTACTTTTATAGTCAGATTGTAAATTACATCTTCCATTTTCTGACTTCAGTTCGAGACATTACTTATTTGTTAAGAGTATTTTCAATCAATCCAAGTGATCTATTGGCTTGATTTATTACAATAGGTTGGGCGTATGCATTCCACCAGGACAAGGCGTCATCAGTCAGGGTACCAGTAGCAAATGTCACTTTGTTTTCCTCAGCATATTTGCTATGAGAAAATACTGATTCGGTCTATTCAAACCAACGAATGAGGCCAACTGCTCCTTTCGTACCATTGAAGTAGAAAGGTTGACAGCTTATGAACTCTTTATAGTTTCTTGTTTTTGCTACAGGAGTTCCGGTAGGTCCGATGTTCCTATTGGGATTGCTAGTACTGGCCATTGTTGCAGCTTGTGCTTCTAGAGCTGCGGCAACACTGTCAGCAACTAGTTTATTGATGGCAGCCTGAGTCATGGTTGGTGCTTTTGATGTTGATGTTCTTTTGGGAGGCATTCTATCAACATAAGACAACACATAATAAGAATGATATCACAAGTCTTTCTATAAAATGCTTAAAATGCAATGCTTATTTTTGAACTTTAAGCATTTTTAACAATAGTGATATTGAAATCATAGATACTTATTTGATATGAATTCTAACAAGCATTTAACTTATTGGTTTATTTTCTAGGGGTCACGGTAAGATTCATAATGATGAAGACAGAGATAATGATGCAATGTAGGACATAAGATGAGTATGAAACAATGAAGTATAACAGGATCACCATTATATTATATCATGAACAACTTGCCTTTGTATTGTACATAGTCAAATTTTGACAAGTGTTGTTATTTATACCACACATCCCGTATCTAGGTTCTAGCAAAAGCTATAACCGGTATCTAATCTAGTAGTTCGATGGTCCTTCTTGTCTGTTCTTGTGTTCATAGATTACATTCAGAAGACTTTCCTTATCTGCTTGGTGACGAGCTAGAGCAATCTTGCTGTTATTTCCCATTTGCTTTCTTTGAAGTTTAGCAATTTGAGCATGAGCCTCTTGGAGTTCAGTTTCCAGATTGTCAAAATCTTGTTGTATGATCACTTGACCTTTTCCAAGACCTTCTATTTTGTCTTCCATGTGCTCAATGCAGTCGAGAGAGAGCTCATCTAGGTGATTCAAAATTTCCTCAATTTGTTCCTCGTGATGTTCCAAACTCGTCTTATGAGAACTTTCTCATATCTCAAATTCTTAAGGTATGGCAGAAGTAGAGGAGGATGATCAGTCACGGCCTCGTTTCTTATGTGGCAATAATTCCTCAAGAAGAAAGAATTCTTGATGATTAAACATTGGTGATAGCATTAAAGATGGAGGCACAATAGTTGGTGGTGGAATAGGTGATTCTTTAGCATAATATGCTTGCATGACCTTCATATAGGGGTCAACATGAAAAAGTGAAAGAGTTGGTGAAGCTATTAGAACTAAATCAAATGAGTTATTTGAAGAGCTAGAATAAGTTTTTCCCTATGAAGCTGGGGAATAGTCTGAGAAAGCTAGGATATAGTCTAGAAAGTTAGAGGAAAAAGCATCCTCAATATCAGAAGTAAGGTGGTTGGGAGAAGACATCACTCTGTTAACAACCCAGCGGTAAATAACATAAGTTATTTATATAATAGTATAATAGTTATGTATCTTTACATACTATTCGGGAGATGTAGTGGCACGGAGGACTTTTTTGGATGGAAAAAGAAAAGCAGTTATAGTTAAGGTTTCAACCTTGTTCTCTATAACCGTGGCTCTTGATACCAATCTATAACACCCCCATTTTGACAAATATAGCAGCGGAAGCTAATCTGGGGTATTAGTTCATAGTACAACAGTCATAATCATAGAAAACGACTCATAAAGAGATGTTTTGGAAAATTTAGTTATCATTCATTTATTTATCAGAGTTTTACAAAAGAGAGGTCCCAAAATCTAGAAACATAAAGTTTGAATGATAACAGTTTAACCGTCTTCAAGTCCGTGCCACTCCATGCCATAAGTTGCTCAATTACCTAAGATAAACATACTAAAAAGATCAACATAATGGTTGAGTGAAATTCATAGGTTTATGATAAACAGTTTGCATACAAGTCATAGTGGGTTACATTGTTATACACCCATAATAGTAATAATTATAATGTAGATACAATTATCATAGAAAACAGTATAAATGCCCTAAGCTCATGACACCGAAGCCTTAAGATAATCAATAATCATAAGTAGTTGCCCCAACGGGTGCCTTTGTCAAACACCCGCATAGATATTCAAATGAAGTGTGTTTGGTTACCAAAAGTATAGTACTGTATCCAACGGGGGTGTTCAGTCCCAATTAGATCTATTTACGCATTGCGCTTACTCCGAAAAGTAATTAACGGTTCATGATAGTGGGGTCTTAATGGCAAAAGTAGGGAGCGACTTTAGGCAATTAATGCATCAGGAAAGATACAGTTGTAAAATACTTTGTATTCATGGTTTATAAGTATAGGTATACCCCTCGCAGGTTTATGAAACATTTAAAGATTGAAATGCGAGGCTATGAACTCACCTTAATAGGGAAATCTGATTGATGGCAAAAGTATATGAAAGTAACAGCCTTGTCACGCAACCTAAGGTAATATGTCAAGTCTTAGTTTTATTGTTTATCTTTCAAAACTTCATGAAGTTTAACATTTGATTATTAATTTATGGAAATATTGTATCATTGTTCGGGCCATTATAATTCAGAGGTCATGTAGTAAACGTTTGAGGAGCCAAGACACTTTAAATCGTAAATCCAGCAAACTCATCAAAACGTATACCCAAATGAAACCCCTCACATGAAATTCCCTAGTAACGTGATACGATAAGATTTTAAGTTTCTTCAAAAGCTAGTCGATGATAATTACGTTAATTATATAACGTAATTGTTTTATAATGCGTCGATCGATGATTAATAATAACGATAAATGTGTCGGGTTTTAATAAAATTGAGTCTTATAATATTAATATATATTTTTATAATTTATATAAAAATATTATATTTTATATTTTTAAGTTTGCAAAAATGGCAATATATACCCTTGGTTTATAAACTTTTACAAGTTTAGTCCTTTATATATAAAGAATATATAATTTAAACCTTTAACTTTAAAACTTGGCAAAATAGCCCCTCATAGTTATAACTTTAGGAATATGGCAGAATTAACCCTTGTACTTGTTAATTTCCAAATAGTTATAATATATACCCCTTGCATAGAAACGATTTACAAATCAAGTCCAAAAAGTCATGCAAGCTTATTTTAGGGTTCCAAATGATATTTGCAGGTTATAGCTTATTAGAATAAGCAAAAATAAGATGTTCTAATGTAATAAAAGTTTAGAAAAAGGATTTGTTAGATAGAAAATCAAAACGGGTCATTTTTAGGGTTTTAATAAAAAAACGCATGGGTTTGAGGATTCATGATTTTAACAAGGGTTCATATAGGATATTAGGAGTCTTGTTAAAGTTTTAAAATAGAAAATAAGCTTATTGAACAAGAATCAAGCTTACTTGAGCTAAAACGGGTTGAATAAGGGGTTTTTGGTTCGTACGCCTAGAAACGACTTCAAAGGCTTCCTTCTCTTGATTCTTGGCTTCAAATTTGCTGAGTTCTTCCTTATTTGATCTTTCTTGGTCTAGTTTAGAGCTCCATTTGTGTGTATGATGAAGATTTGAGGTGTGTTTGAAAGAGTGTGTGTTTAGGCTTTTATAGGGCTTAAAACCCTTGATGGCCAAGTTTGTGGCTTGGAGTAAGGACCAAGGTTGTAGAGTAGTGACTAATGCATCCTTAGGATGAGTCTTGCGGGCTAGGAAGGTAGGATTGAATGGTGGAAGGCCATGGAGGGAGCTAGAGGTGTGACGAGTTGTGGCTACAACTTGGAAGCCAAGTTGGTGATGCAAGGGTAATGGTAGTGTGAGGGAGGTGGTTTCTAGGCAGCTTGGGGTAGTAGTAGGTTAGTAATAGAGGTGCTTGATGTGTTAGGGCGCTAGCTTAGGTTAGTTTTAGGTTAAAACTAGGTTAAACTAGGTCTAAGATTTGTTTGAGGCCGAAATAGGGTTTAGGCTAGGATTAAGGTTCTAGATTAAGGTTTAGAATGATTTAGGGATTAGCTTTAGGGTTTAGAAGTTATGCATTAAGTATTTGTACTTTATGTTAAAGTGGTGGTAAGGTTTAAACATGATTTAGGAGGTTAAATGACCTAATTTGAATTCTATGCTTAAATGACATGTACGTTGAGCTTTAAAAGGTTGTACTACGGTTTAGGAAGGAAAAGAGATTCATAAGTTGGCTAATATGACTTGTACATAGGCCTTGTACACTTTTAAACTTGTTTCAACTTGAAATTAGGGTTTTCGGAATAAACGTTAACGTATAATGCTTGTTTTGATATAATGTTGGAAATAGTATGTTAGATTGATAGTATAGTTAGTAAAATGATCTTTGAAACATAGAATTGACATATTAGAAGGTTTACATGATGTAAACATAGATATAATTGGTATAAGTAGGTTGCGTGAGCTTGTTTACTATAGTTATGTAAACCACGTTACATAATGGAATAAAGTGAAAAATTTCCCTATAAAAAGGTGGTATATATAATAGATGGCTATTATAGTGCATCTAATTTAATAGATGGATAATTACATTGATGAAAATTACAGGTTTTTATAGTCTCCCAACCTTACAGAGATCTCGTCCCGAGATTTAGTTGGACTTTGAAGTGATGTTGGAAAATAGATGTGGATATTTGGAACGAATTTCATCTTCACGTTCCCATGTAAATTCTGGTCCTCTTTTAGAGTCCCATTTTACTTTGACTATAGGAATACGACTTTGTCTTAGTTGCTTGACTTCTCAATCCATAATCTCCACTGGTTCTTCCACAAAGTTGAGTTTGTCATCAAGCCGAAGCTCTTTCATTGGAATGACAAGGGATTCGTTAGATAATCATTTCTTTAGATTAGAGACGTGAAAGGTATTGTGGACATTTTTGAGTTCTTCAGGAAGCTCAAGTTTATATGCCACTGGACTGACTCTTTTAAGAATTTTAAATGGTCCAATGTACCGGGGATTAAGCTTTCCTCGTTTTCCGAATCAGATGGCACCTTTACGAGGTGACACTTTTAACATAACATGATCTCTAACTTGAAATTCTAAAGGCTTTCGCCTTACATTGGTGTAACTTCTTTGCTGATCTCTTGCAGCTTACAAGCGTTGTTGAATTTGCACTATCTTTTCAGTGGTTTTATAGATTATTTCTGGTCCCGTGAGTTGAACATCTCCAACTTAGGTCCAGCAAACAGGTGATCTGCACTTTCGACCATAAAGTGCCTCAAATGGTGTTGCCTTAATACTGGCATGGTAACTATTATTGTAAGAAAATTCTACTAATGGTTTGGATGGTTCTTTCACTTTGACCATCAGTTTTGGGATGATATGCCGTACTCATGTCTAATTGAGTACCCAAAGCACGTTGTAATGATTGCCAGAAGGCCAGAATAGGCATGCATGTTCGTATGACTCCTTATTCATGTAAAACTAGCGGCTAATCATTAGGTGAAAGGGAAGTAAATTGTTGTTAAATAAAAATCAAGAAACAAATAGATTAAGGCTTAAGATACAAGTTTCTAGACACTTATTTCCCAACCGTTACTATGATAAAGACACAACTATTTACAACGTCTTGATCATCGATCAAAAATAACAACCTAAGTTGGTGTTCCTGTAACGGTCAACTTCCCAATCATCCCAAAACTTTTATATACTCTACAAGACAAGTGCTAATATTTACTACTTTGTACAATACTTTACATCGTCGATTTTTTAGATGTATCAATGAATAATCGATCCTTTATGTGATTCCTTCGGTAATTACAAAATGATTATCTTCAAACTTTCCTTCTCTTTTTGTATTTTTCTTAATTTTTTTTTGTTTTTTTTTACCAACATTCAAATCTCAGTGTAGTTTCACCATCTTCACGATCATAACAATTCTGGATAATTCCTTCGGTAGTTCTTCATCCTCCGGTTTCATTGACGGTAGTAAAATTACAAGAGCTTTGACTAATATACATTCCCAATTGCAATGTGCAAATTTTCAACCGCACCAAAGATAGAAAATGACACAAGACTAGGGAAATACAAACTTTACACTTTAAGCAACTAGAAACTGTAAATTAAACTTAATCTAACAGGGTAGGTTAAGGTGTAAGGGTGTAACGAAACAAATAGTTGGTGAAAATTCCTAAAGGAATGGCTTTACGGGTTGTTCTAGTGGATCATCACTCTAAAGATGAGAGTGGAAAAGGTTTAAACGGGAGGTTAACTAACCGGTGTAGTTAGTTAATAAGCAACATGTAAAGGCGATTTGGGTGTAATCCTAAAACTAACCAATTTAAACAAGTTACTCCATCTAAATCTATAGTACTTATCATTGCGGCTCAAGTGATATACCAAGCCAAGTTCTAAAGTCTACAACATCACCGGCACACTCATATTTTATGGAATTTGGGTAAACATTTTGTCGGAATCCAAATAATCACTTCACTTCATTATGATGAACAAGAAAATAAGCTAGGAGATGATAAGAATTATAGAGAGAGAAACTAAAGAGCGAAAGTAGAGAGAATTGGGAAGTTTACTGGCAAATGTGTAAGTTACAAATGACCAACCCCACTCTCCATCCATGAAGAGTGGTATTTATACCTAGACTAAAAGGCATACTTGCCTTTAATATCTCTACACGCCAGGCTCGAGATTACTTGGGCTTTCACCCGATACACGTGACCGGTTAGCTTACATTTAAGAGCCTGTTTACCCGTCTAGCCTATTACAACGTATATTAATTAATGACCGGGACCTAAAATAATTACTTAACGAATTCTTCCATTGTTTGGGTGACCTCCCTTAGGGGGAGATTGTTAGATATTAGAAAAAGACTCGGTCACCCCGTGTATTTTACTGTTTAGTATAGCTAGTAGTTTAATAGTTAATAGTACATTTTTCGGTTTTAAGTCGGGTACGAATACCCGATATATTGTAAGTACTATATATAGCCTCTTCCAACTTTGGAAGAGGTAAGCTAGTTCATTATTTCCTTTTACAAAGAAACACTTTCTCTCTCTAGACTATTCTCTCTCTAGTGTTTCTCTCTCTAGAAACTAGCCATATCTAAGAATCGACCCCGTGTTATGATATAGGATATACCACAACTAGATATCTTTGATGGAAGATCTTGTATATCAGAGTTTGTGCAGAAGTCTTTGTCTTTAATTCTTAAGCTTTCATGATTCTTGAATCTTGATGCTTATAGAATGTCTTTGTAGATTGAGCATGAGCATGTGGTAATGAATCCGACTTCAGCTGCAATAAGGCATCACCATCTCCATCTTTATGTCTCCTGAAATAAAACAATTAGCAATAAAGCGTATGGATGAATATGGCTTTGTCATTCGTCCGGATTTGGTTAGATTAACCTCCGGTTCTGTAGAACCATTTTACAGTATAAATATTATACCTGTGATCAGGTAGATTCAAAGAATCTCCTTGACAGAGTTTCCAGCTCAAAGCGTAGGATCTTCTAACACAGATGTATTAGATTTACCATGCTTGCTAGTTCTCATTACCAGAACGTCTCAAAGAGTGAATCAGATAGTTACTATCTTTCTGATTAGGCCGTCAATTCATTTCCTGGAACAAGTTTGATTCACATTGAATCGTACCATCGTTTCTTTCCAGTTGACACAAGTTTGATTCATATAGAATCTCGCAAGTCACCTACCAAGAGCTTGTTTGATGCTGGCTCAAGCAGGATTTCCATCTTCATTGTGAGTACATAAGTATCACTCGGATGTTCTGGCACAATCACATGGATAATGCGTAGGACTCTTATTAACAGCTTGTGAACTTATTGGTGTTCAACAAGTGTTAGAAATGTAATGTGTTCTAATGAGATTTATTTTATTGATCTCTTGGTTCTAGACTCGATTAGTGCATTTTGGTTTTAGTAATCGGAGGCTGGAGCAGACTACCACCTATTCAATATCAACTAACTCGGAGTGAGAAAGTCAATAGAAGTCATGTGTATCTCCGTGACAAATGAGACGAGTTTTTGTTGAAAGAAACCCGAATGGTTGGGAAGGGTTGTGCATTGCATCACTAGGTCCATGATGTCGTCTTTAATATCAACAATCAACATTGTGATTCTAACAGCATATGTATTGACCCGATTTCTGCTTAAGTTGTGTGGAAGGCTTCTTTCTTTTCATCCTTTATCCATACATTTCTTTTTCATTCTTCAACCCCTTCAATGCTTACCAAGACGTCATTACTAACACCTTGTTGTGATTGTTCCAGTGTTAGCTCAATCTTAGTCGGCATTCTTCCCTTATATACATTCATCTCCAATCATATTGATCCGCTCTGACTACACCTTAAAATATATATAATATAATATAATATAAAATATATAGTAAGAATAGTCTAAAAG